>JAXQQM020065509.1:0-64131 GCA_034641835.2 Pinus albicaulis | reverse complement strand
TAACATTTTTAGTCACCTGGTCATTAATTTCATCATTTTTTACTAGTGTTTGAGTCCACCTTGCTTTGTGGTTTGATTGTTGCTATAACACGTTTCATCCTCATCTATGGATGAACCTTCTTCTTCTTAAGCAACATATCCTTCCCCATTACATTGTATGCTCTATACACAATTTCTTGTATTATACTGACTGTTAGTACCAGAGTAACGATAAATTTTAGGCTTAGTGCTTGCAGGTCTGTTTGAAGCATACCCTGACCCTTCTTTTCATAACTCTATCTCTTTCATTATTTGGTCCTCTTCTTCGGTTTTCCCTCTTTGTTTTTTTGCATGACGTTATGCATCATTGAATTCTTGATTGAGACTAGATGTGTGGTTTCCATATTATGAACCTTGAAATAAGGTCTCACCCTCTCTTTTAGTTGTATTTCACTAGATTTGTTCTCTAAATCCCATTACAGTTTCATCTTTGCATGCAGATGATATATCATCTGCATCTGTGGCTCCTAAAAACATTCTTTGGTGGAGAGCAGAGGGCACAACACCATGCAAGGACCACCAGGCTAAGGCTATAGAAATTGTTGCTACTATAGCTGCTTCTGCAATAACTGTGTCTCCATGTTGAATCTGAACCCAAGGAAATATTGGATAAAAAGTAGAAGGGCATGGACTCATGATCTGAAAATTAGAAAATGAGGATGTTTTATTAGACATTCTCATAGCCAAAGTTGACAGAGACAATGGTGTCATGTTAAAAACCTCATTCAAATTTTCTGAAACCACTCCATCTACAACACGCTGCATTAGTACATGCCTTGGGTAATCTGAGAAAGCACTAGGAGATTCTTGATTTCTTGTTAGACAACTTGAATTGGTGTCCAGTTCACTGGAAATTTGTTCATCTAAGTCTATTTTTTTCTCTGGAATACTTATCTTCAGTTGATAGAGATCCAGAATGTAAGATAGTGGTTACAATAGCAGTGGTATGAGAGTTTGGAATATCACCATGTAAGATTTCATTTACATAATCAAGTATTTTATTTTTGGCTTTAGTCCTCAAAGGAATAGTTTCTTGTTGCACTGGAACAAATTCCTGAAAATATCCTTGGTTTTTACTTACAGCTGGTTCAGTAGAGAAACTATTTGACCCTTCACTATTAGAGATGAACATTGTTTGGCCGAAAATATTGAGACTCAATGGCGAGTTGTTTAATCGATGTGGCTCCATGTTGACGTATTGTCCATTATCACTGTTAGAAAGCCTTGTATTTGAATTTTGTTGATCGAATTGGGCATACTGTTGCATCAATACAATTGATATGAGATCCATATCATTAAAATTGTTAAAAAAAAAAATCTATAAGACAAAAAACATCAGAATATTGAGGATCCCTACATCAAAATGGAAGCTAAAAATGAGAACAAGCTTATACATTTATAAACTATAAAAATATCTATCAGGGTACTGCAAACTAAAAAATTCAACATTTAGGAATTTGATTGTATAAGCAAACCAATTGTACATGTATTCCTGCAAAAGAATTAGAAACAATATTTCATTCTAAGATGGTGGATAAATACCTTTCAAGGTCCATCTCCAAGGCTCAGTAAAGGCACAAATGAGACAACTAAAGAAAATACATCCCCTTGATTACTTGCTGGTGATCCACTCTGATGGAAAGTACTTGCGGATTTACGGGGGTAACGATTCCTTGGTTTCATTTTAGGTAGAAGCGTCAGAATCGCGATATCCTCTGCTCGCTCTATGGAAGACACGTCTTTGTTTGAATATCCCCTTACCAAATGAAATAGTCAAAGGAAGTATCATGTCAGCAATGGATTCATTCAATTCTCATAACATAGAAAATAAATAAATCAAATCTCACTAATCAGCAAATATAACCTAAGTACAATTTCCCACAAGCTTTTTTTCTTATTTCACGTGCATTTCAGCGTTTGGTTTTGTTAATTCACCTCATCATCTCATCATATATACTTCACCCCGTTATTGCTTTCTAATCTATTTATCCAAATGATTCTCCAAACCCAAACCTTTTTTTAAATAAAATAATTCATATTTATAAGTTAAATATTCAATTAAATCACATAATATATCACATTTTTTTCCTCTATACTACTCTTTCCTTTGTTACTGCTTTACAAATTTTCCTTTGCAACATATGGTGCAATTGCTAGTTGTATTTTTATAATTATATTTTTATATTTAGAGGTTAGGCCGTTGGATCTTTGATTACAAATTTCACAGTCTAAAGTATAACTATAATTAAATTGAGGATCAAGATCAAAATATTTGTATTAGAAAATTTCTTAGATCAAGATCAAAATATTTGTATTAGAAGATTGCTTTCATTTCATCATTACTAAATGTGATGGTTATATCGCTAAAACTTTTACTATTATTTATGTTTGTTTATATATTACTTTCTTCTCAATTCATTAATATGTACCTATGATAATTTTATTAAATTTTTTTCAAATAATATATTTGTTTTAAAATAAAAATTTAATAAAAAAAATATTATACAAAAATTTTTAATAATAAAAAAATGTCCAAAGAAAACAAATAAAAAAGTGTTAGCAAATTTAATTCCTTCACAATCAAAATAAAAATATAAATCATTCATAAAATATCATAATATGTTTTATTCTATTATATTTAAATATACAAAATATTTAATTAATATAAGAATTTTTTTTATTTTATAGGTATTTAATAACCTACTTTCCACATAATTACTAGTAAACCTATGGTTCCTCCTTTCCTTGAATCAAATGATGATCTAGATTTTTGGATCTCTTAATTTTTAAAGATTTCACATTACTTACTTTAATTATCAATTGAACTTTGATTATTAATTTTCATTATACATAAAATTACATTATTAAATTTTAAAGATAATATGCTTTGAAATATTGTAAATAAATTATTATTTAAACATGTATTGTACATGGATAAATTTTATAGAAGTATCTTTGTTTATTTTATATAAGTATATTTATTTACTTTTATATTGATCCACCATGCTATAATTTGGCTCTGTGTACTGTGGATGGATGTTTCTGAATTGAAAAGTGGAAAATACAGTCATTTAGTTTCTTCATACACAATCAAGTTCCAACAAATAAAATAAGAAACACCACCTTTTCCGAAATCCCAACCCCAGCTTGGTGGTTCCGCAGCTTTCTCATGAAACCTATATGAGACTGCCATCGACCTCTGCAGAAAATCATCTGGTCCATCTCCATGGTCACAATTTCTTCGTTGTGGGATACGTAAGAGGAAACTATCCTGGCCCTTCCAACTTCAATTTAGTGGATCAACCATCAAGGAATATTCTTGGACTTCCTCCCAATGGTTGGGTTTCTATAACATTCATTCGAGACAATCCAAGTATGTTAATTAACATATATCCATCTTAATATTTATAAATATCTGCATTTTTTTATTTTTTTATTTTAATAGAAAGTGAAGATAGTTCAATAGTATAAAATAAATGATATTGAAAAATAAAAGAATATATCCCTGAAACTGTAACTGCTCACCTTGCTTGTCATGAGTCTGCAAAATAATCTGATGTGTATGTGTGGAGAGTTATTTTTCCTATAAGATTACTTCCTATTTTGATTAGATTCTTTTTTTTTTCTCTTAAAACATCTTCGCAACTTTTGGTTTCTGGTATCACAGATGCAGTTAATTTTTTCTTGCTTGCACTAAACAGCGCTCATATGGGACAAAACCCACTCCAAAATTTGACTTTCAAAATCTTGAAGCAAAGAATTTGTTTTCTTTGCAAAAATTAACAGTTGATGCTTCCGGCAGCCCATGACTCACAACACCTTCTGAATCTTCCAGTACCTTCTCCCTGGAAGTTGATAGAAAAGAAGATTTTGGAGTGTGTGTACTTTACCTATGTACATTTGTTCCACACTAGTTCCACTACCATTGACATGAGGGCATGTCTCACCTTCAATACTTTTTGACTTTTTCTTTGAATCCTCAAAGAATGAATCCCTGCCATTTATTTTGGAAAACATGTTATCCCCAGATGAAACGATCTGAGGCAAAACCTCCTATTCAAACAAGGCTCTTAATGAAATTTTACCCTGCAAAATAGGAAGAAGAAAAATATTTACTTTCCACAATGAATGGAATAAAAAATAAATAAATATGGAAGCTTTAAAATAGAACATAGAAATAATTGTACAGATCTTTTACACGGGGTTGCAATTAGATAAGAGTATAATGTTTCCAACCTCACTCAAGACATCCTTCTATGTATCATCGACATGGACATCAACCCTGGAATAATTGTTGTTTCTACTGTTCTGAATACATTTTTTGGCTTCTTTGAGTCCACCTTGTTTTGTGGATAGATTGTCTCTATAACGCATTTCGTCCTCATCTATGGATGAACCTTCTTCTGCTTCAGGAAGGTATACTTCCCCGTTACATTGTATGCTTTGTACATAATTTCTTGTATTATATTGACTGTTAGTACCAGAGTAAGGATCAATTTTAGGCTCAGTGCTTGCAGGTGTGTTTGAAGCATACCCTGACCCTTATTTTCCTAACTCTGTCTCTTTCATTATTTGGTCCTCTTCTTCGGTTTGGCCGCTTTGTTTTTCTGCATGACGTTATGCATCATTAAATTCTTGATTGAGACTGGATGTGTGGTTACCAGATGATGAACCTTGAAATAAGGTCTCACCCTTTCTTTCAGTTCTATTGCACTAGATTTATTCTGTATCTCCCATTACAGTTTCATCTTTGCGTGCAGATGATATATTCTCTGCATCTCTGGCTCCTGAAAACATTCTTTGGTGAAGAGCAGAGAGCACAGCACCATACAAGGACCACCAGGCTGAGGTTACAGAAACTGTTGCTACTGTAGCTGCTTCTGCAACAGCTGTGTCTCCATGCTGCATCTGAACCCAAGGAAATACTGGATAAAAAGTAGAAGGGCATGGACTCATGATCTCAAACTTAGAAAATGAGGATGTGTTATTAGAATTTCTCATAGCCCAAGTTAACGGAGACAATGGTGTCATGTTAACAACCTCATTCACATTTTTTGAAGCCACTCCATCTATAGCACGCTGCACTAGGACATGCCTTGGGTAATCTGAGAAAGTACTAGGAGATTCCTGATTTCTAGTTAGACAACTTGAATTGGTGTCCAGTACACTAGAAATTTGTTCATCTGAGTTTGTTTTTCTCTCGAATACTTGTCTGCAGTTGATACAGATCTAGAATGTAAGATAGTGGTTACATCGGCAGTGGTATGAGAGTTTATAATATAGCCGTGTAAGATTTCATTTACATCATCGAGTATTTGGTTTTTGGATTTAGTCCTCAAAGGAATGGTTTCTTGTTGCATTGGAACAAATTCCTGAAACTCTCCTTGATTGTTACTTACAGCTGGTTCAGTAGAGAAAGTATTTGACCCTCCACTATTGGAGACGAACATTGTTTGGCCGAAAAGCTTTAGATTCAACGGCGAGTTGTTCAATCAATGTGGCTCCATTTTGACGTCTTGTCTATTATCATTGTTAGAAAGCCTTGTATTTGCATTGTGTTGATCGAATTGGGCACACTGTTGCATCAATATAGTTGATATGAGATCCATATCATTAAAATAGTTTTAAAAAAAATCTATAAGACAAAAAGCATCAGAATATTGAGGATCCCTACATCAAAATGGGAGCTAGAAATGAGAACAAGCTTATACATCTATAAACTATAAAAATATCTATCAGGGTCCTGCAAACTACCAAATTCAACGTTCAGGAATCTGACTGTATAAGCAAACCAATTGTACATGTATTCCTTCAAAAGAATCAGAAACAATATTTAATTCTAAGATGGTGGATAAATACCTTTCAAGGTTCATCTCCAAGGCTTAGTAAAGGCACAGATGAGACAACTGAAGGAAAACATCCCCTTGATTACTTGTTAGTGATCCACTCTGATGGGAAGTACCTGCGGATTTACGGCGGTAAGGATTCCTTGGTTTCGTTTTAGGCAGAGGCAGCAGAATCTCGATATCCTCTGCTCTCTATGTGGAAGACACACCTTTGTTTGAAGATCCCCTTACCAAATGCAATAAACACCGGAAGTATCATGTCAGCAACGGATTCATTCAATTCTCATAACATAGAAAATAAATAAATCAAATCTCACTAATCAGCAAATATAGCTTAAGTACAATTTGACACAAGTTTTTTTTTTTTTTGTCTTTGAGGTGCATTTCAGCGTTTGGTTTTGTTAATTCACCTCATTTCATCATATATACTGCATCTCTTTATTTATTTCTAATTTATTTATCCAAATGATTTTCCAAACCCATACTTTTCATTAAATAAAATAATTTATATTTATAAGTTAAATATTCAATTAAATCACATAACATATCACATTTTTTTCCCTCTATATTACTATTTTCTTTGTTAGTACTTTACAAAGTTTCCTTTGCAACATATGGTGCAATTGCTAATTATATTTTTATATTTAGAGTTGAGGCCGTTGAATCTCCCATTACAAATTTTGCATTCTAAAATATAACCATAATTAAATTGAAGATCAAAATCAAAATATTTGTATGAAAAGATTTCTTTCATTTGATCATTACTAAGTGTGATGGTTATATCGCTAAAGCTATTACTATTTTTTATGTTTGTTTATATATTACTTTCTTTTCAATTCATTAATATGTACCTATGATATTTTTATTAATTTTTTTTAAAATAATATATTTGTTTTTAAAATAAAAATTTAATTAAAAAAATATTATACCATATTTTTAATAATAAAAAAAAATCCAAAAAAATACAGAAAGTGTTAGCAAGTTTAATTCATTCATAACCAAAATAAAAACATACATCATTAATAAAATATCATAATATGTTTTATTCTACTATACTTAAATATGCAAAATATTTAATTAATATAAGTTTTTTTTTTTTTCATAAATATATAATAACCTACTTTCCACGTAATTACTAATAAACCTATGGTTCCTCCTTTCCTTGATCTCTTAATTTTTAAAGATTTCACATTACTTTAATTATCAATTGAATTTTCATAATTTTTTATTACTGGGTAAATGGAAATGTTAAACTTTGATTATTAATTTCCATTATTTATAAAATTACATTATTAAATTTTAAAAATAATATAGTTTGAAATATTGTAAATAAATTATTATTTAAATATGCATTGTACATGGAAAATTTTTATATAAGTATCTTTGTTTATTTTATATAAGTATATTACTTAATTTTATATTGTTTTTTTTTTTTTAAAAACAAAATATACATTGTTCTGTTACATTAATTAGATATATATTGTATGTATTATTAATAGGATGGAAATGTTATTTATACGCATTATATATATCTAAATAATTTAAGAAAAAAAAAATTATTAAAATTTTTAAATTTATTAAAAGAATAAGGTTAGATGAAAGACAAAATTTTGTATTGCACAAATTTAACGTTTGATTAATGGGTGAGTTGATGGAAATGCTATTATTTAATTATTAGCCTATATTGTTAAGAATATATATATATATATATATATAACATACACCATTAACTTCACAGGGATATGTAAGGAGTTAAAAATTTTTTATACAAGTTACTCATCATTACATTGAATGTTTAACAGTTCAGAGTGTAATTTTATAAATAAGAATAGTAAACTCCTTAACCCTTACAATCTCCATTACAGTATATTAACTTAATACTATATGATGTAACCATCCATTCATCCCATTACTCCTATAGTCATCACATAATTTCCATTATAAACATCATAGAAAGAAAGGAATCAACCTCATCTTCTAGACACGATAATCAATCACACCATTGAACACCAATATACCCTGGAAACCCCGTAGGGTGAAAACCAGCAAACGTTTAATTTTATTATTAAACGCTCGTGAGGGTGTTCAGCCCATCACTCAATGGCTGATAAGGGAGACCATCCCTTAACCATCGTTTATATAATCTTACAAGAAAATATACAATATCTAGCTTTAAGCCACTCAATCAATATGATACCATTTACCCTCTGGTCTTCATATCTTCAGATCTTCACATCTTGGTGGCATGGATGTACCTACAATGGACCATCGCACATTGGACCTTCCTGCAACTCGCACTCATCTGCATGAACATTAGTCATTTACCTGCCACCAGGACAAGCATAATTTTTCCTTTGTACATGACAAACATAATATTCCTTTTTACATGTCGCCATCATTCCCTGCTATGATGCCTTCAACATAAAATGATGTTAAGATTCATAAAGTATAAATCAATCACTATAGTAGTTTCTCCATCTACTCATGTGTAATTCATGACAAGCAAGTAAAGTACCTTGTCATTCTCTCTTTAATAACACATACCTCATATGTACTGATTATAGGTCATCACAATAACTATTGCTTACGTCGCACAAGCACACATTCCTGCAAGACATTGGCTACATTTCCCAAACTTTCTTTAAAATAAACTGATACATCAGCTAAGATATTTATGCATGTGATTTACATACTTTTAATAAAAATAGCTAACCCTTAAGCTATTACCTCTAGTGCATGGTATGCAAGTTAACATAACAATTGTTTCTCCCATGCATGCGAATGCATACTGATTCCAAAAGACTCTCCCTAAAGGAGCGCTTACACAACGAAGCACATAACCTCCTTCATGAGTCTTCCCAAGAAAAATCTCAATGCTAGTGAGCATGTAATCATATGTAAAAATACGCAAATAAGAATATAAATACATGTCTCATTTCAAGATTATACTAACAATCTTATTCATTGTAGCTTTAATACTACAAGCTATATTTCTACATACAAAAAGGTATATTATTTTTCAATAAAAGCTAATGCATATGTCGCATGCAAGATCTTCCTCCAAAAGGAATTTAACATCACATTCTAATGATAATATAAAATAATCACTTAGTTTATTCATCTAAGGAATAAACTGATTAGTTCCTTTAACCATGAATTTATTAAATAACTTAACTTTACCAACATCATGGTATTTTATTCATGGATTTATTAAACAACTAATATTTGCAAACTCCATGGTAATCCACCCATGGTTTTATGAAACAATTAATCTCCATCAACACCATGGAAAAACTACCCATGGTTTTATAGACCTGCTCATGGATTCATTGAATTCATTAACCTCTATCATGGTAATATTCATGAATATATTAATTCATTACTATTTAACCTTAATTTAATGAATATAAATGTTTAGAAACTCTCTTTTATTGTGTTGTACAATCCTAGGGTTCAAAGAGTCTCTCTTTAAACTGTCAAGAAAATACTTTGAACATTGTCACTTCATAACTTAAATGAGTACAAAGTCTCTTTTTTAAAATAAAGATCATACAACTTCTATTTTCTTGCTTAACCATATTATGTAGATATTTATATTAAAGAGCTACCCTCTCTAATATATTCAAGAAAATCGCTTTTCAAATGAAGAGCATGCATTAATATTATATAAATATTTATATATTCCATTTATTTCTTTCCATATAAACTTGGAAAATATTTGAAATAAACCCTCTTTAATACTTTCAAGAAAATCCCTTTTCAAATAGAAAACATGCATTAATATTATATAAATATTTATATATTTCATTTATTTCTTTCCATATAAACTTGGAAAATATTTGAAATAAACCCTCTTTAATACTTTCAAGAAAATCCCTTTTCAAATAGAAAGCATGCATTAATATTATATAAATATTTATATATTTCATTCATTTCTTTCCATATAAACTTGGAAAATATTTGAAATAAACCCTCTTTAATACTTTCAAGAAAATCCCTTTTCAAATAGAAAGCATGCATTAATATTATATAAATATTTATATATTTCATTTATTTTCTTTCCATATAAACTTGGAAAGTATTTGAAATAAACTTCTTTAATACTTTCAAGAAAATCCCTTTTCAAATAGAAAGCATGCATTAATATTATATAAATATTTATATATTTCATTTATTTTCTTTCCATATAAACTTGGAAAGTATTTGAAATAAACCTCTTTAATACTTTCAAGAAAATCCCTTTTCAAATGAGCATGCATTTAATGTGCCATAAATATTTATGTATTTTATTTATTTTTCTTTCCATATAAACTTGGAAAGTATTTAGAAATAAACCTCTTTAATACTTTAAGAAAATCCCTTTTCAAATAGAAAGAATGCATTAATATTATATAAATATTTATATATTTCATTTATTTTTCTTTCCATATAAACTTGGAAAGTATTTGAAATAAACCTCTTTAATACTTTCAAGAAAATCCCTTTTCAAATAGAAAGCATGCATTAATATTATATAAATATTTATATATTTCATTTATTTCTTTCCATATAAACTTGGAAAATATTTGAAAGTAATCAAACAAAAAAAAGAAATTACTTATCTTTACTTTCACCATTAGGTAAGAAAGAGTACCAAACTGAAAACATTTCAATTCTATTGATTAAATGCTTATAAACTGTTTATAAGAACGATATCACCTGGGCAAATTCTCTGCACCTACAAATGAGTGACTTCCAGAAGTGATGAGCATCACTTGAAAAATGAAGCGAACTCTGCTTCAAAAACGAACATGTAAACCCCTCCACGCTGCCATTCCGAAGATCATTTCAGTGTACGAGGCCTACGGTGATGAGCAAGCGAAACTTCGTAACATTGCAACCACCAAAAGAAGAGAATGGAGAGAATAACGTCGAGGGCTCCTGATATTTACGATAGTGAAGAAACCAGTTTTAGCATTTACAAGGGTCAGCTATTCCCCATGGCAACTCTGGATGACGGCAGGTTGCTCGATGGGCTGAAACATACAAAACCCTGGCAAAGTGATTTCTCCTCCCCCAAAGACAGTGCTGCCTCCTCACTTCAATACACAAACTGATTCAAGAATTCGTTCCCTTTTTAACCGATTCTTGATTCAACTGTTTTTGTAAATCATGGTAAAAGCTAAGTTTACGTGGGTGTTACATACTCCCCCCCTTAAGAGAACACCGTCCTCTGTGTGCTTCTCTCACTGAAATTTAAAATTATACTCATGATATAATAATATAAACAACTCAAAGGGGTTCCTTCCCCTTGGCAATGAAACACTTTCGTTTCCTTAAATATCATTATTTAAAACAATAATGTTTTTATCTTTATTCATAAGCATGTATAGCGCAAAGAAAATTTCATTTCCATTTCTAACTGCTTATCCCTTATTCAATTCACAAAAGTACGGAAGAATATCTATACAAACTTACCAACCAATTACTATTGGAAGAAATTATTGCTTTTGCGCAAGCTTTCGGAGAATGGTTGAACACCCATCAACACTTCCTGGAAAGAGCCTGCAATGTATGACTAACCATTCAATCACATTAGTCACATAGTTTTCAGTCAAATGAAAATACTTGCAACCATCAAACATTCTTGCATATATAGAGATGTTTTAATCGAAGTACTTCCACAAGTACTCAGAGAGAACCAACCCTCTCATCAATGCATCTCGTGCACACTGTCTTAGCTCCTGCTAAAGACATCAATACAATACTTAAAAAAAAGTACTCATAGAGCACCTACTCTCTAGTCAATATTCGTCATACCAATGGTCAATCAATGCACCATGGTCATATCCTAGCATCTGCTAAGACATTCAAACAAATTAGTAATAAAATAAATGAACTTATACATTCAATAATTTATTTTAATATAACACCATTTTTACTTAACTTGTTCTACTATGAGAACCACAATGGTAACAAAATGCTCCTCCTAATCCATAGGATTGAGTCATTTTTTTCACATCCAGACAGTCAATGTTTCCACACTAAAATGTCTTTATACTTATCTGGAAATTTAGTCTTTCAAGCTGTGGTCCTCCCAACCATCAAGTGAGGCAATTACGTCCTCCACTTTCCCCCTAGCTCCAAAATCTGGACAGTGTCACGGGTCAACAGTGGATTCTTCTGTTATGACATCGGGATGGCCAATCCAGTCACACTCAGAAAAGCCTGGAAGAGAAATTCGGGACAGTCCGGTCCAATTCTCCAATTCTAGTCATACTCAGATGTTTTTGGCTTTACAAGGGTTGCTGGAAGCTATTTTCAACTGGTCCTCACGAGCTCGAGAAAATACTGCCCCTTTACCAATTTCACAGAACGCCTACTCCTCCCCGGGGATCCAGCTTATCCTCAGAGGAGTAGGTAACTGTCTTTCCAACTATCCCCAACCACTTCCTATTCTTGGAAACATTTTTACCATCAGATTAGAAAGATTTTCTTTCATTAATTAATTTCAACAAGTTTGTCTTTAGCTAGTTAATACTAGTTAGCTTTACTGAAGTTGTCACAACTTCCCCCCTGGAAGTAACATACATGTGTTGTATATTAAAACATGATACTTTAACGTTTACTGTTGCAATCCACTTTGCCATGTTTGCGATGTTTTATTTTCACAGATTTTATGTTTCCATTAAGCTACTCATGCTTACAATAAGAAACAATGTTAATTGCAAATATGTATTTCTCAAGAACATATTATCTTATGCAAACATTTCCAATTCTCATAATGTTCTATTCCAATAGACTGACATACGAAGTAATTATCATAATCACTTGTTAACAACTTTCAAATAGCTTTATTCAAAATTGATTCATGCATATAACTTTCATTAGTTATTCATTCATAACTAGTCAATAGTTTTAATGCATCCATGACGACTCATGCAAACACTAGTTAGTCAACTAGTCATTTAGTTAAGTTTCATAACTTGACCCATTAAGAGACTTCATTCAATTTTAATTTTTAACACTCTATCATCTTAGAGTAGGACTTCCTTCATCTTTTGCATTCATGCATTAATTTCTTACACCATCACTATACACATTCATCTTAAATGGAAACTAATCTCATGCAATGCCATGTATGTAACAATTCATTTTTAAAGGAATCAACATGCATATGCATAGACTTCTTAAAATAACATAAAATACTTATCTTTATTTCATTTGAAGGACTTCTCTCCCTACTGCAATACTCATCCTCATCAGGAATTCACATTGCTCCTCCACAACAATGTTTTCTTTTAGTAACATTGACAAGATTTTATAGCATGATTAGATAAAGTCTTAATCAATAATTAATCAATCTTTGAGTGATCTTTTAACACCTATTCATGTGCATATATGAGATGTGAATGCAATGCCACAACATTCTTTCTTCTAACATCTCTACATTAGTGTGAGTAAGTAATTATCAATTCATGTCAAATAACTCCAACATTATTATGACATTTTTCACACACGCACACATTCGTACCAGAAAAATCACTATATCTATTCAGAAATTTCTTTAATGGAAAATGACACAACAGATTTTGCCTTTGGATCATGCAAATATAATAAAGCTAACACATTGGTTGTTGTTCCTATGCATACAATGCATAAAGATTCTAATCTTACTTTCCCAACAGAGTACTTAACATAATCGAGTAGGCAAACTCATAATTCCTCTTTGAGGACACATAACATAATAGGCATGCAAAACATGGTTTTATTTTCCATAAAACTAATGGAATAAAACATAAGAATACATACCTTATTCTTGTAATATTATACCCACATTAGCCATGTATGTATTCCAAGGAAACCAAAACATTACTTTGGTTTTTGTACATGTAATTCATCTTCTTTGCGAAAGAATATTTTGTAAAGTATGATAACAAAACATGTTTATCATTTCCTCATATAGACTTATGTTCTTTCCTATGAAATCTAATACAACTACTGCATGCAAAGAACCTTGTTCCTCTATGATTCTACATGCAATTTGATCATGCTTTGCTTCAAGGAATTTACCATAAATAGCCTCTTTTATGCATAAAAGAAAATTTATGCAACACTAACAAGGTTAAATTAACCTTTAATAATCCACCTAGCAATGTAATATAGTCAAGAGGTTATTCTCTTTAGCCTATATTTATTTTCAATAAAAGAACTTGGATTCCTTTTCATTCAGCACACTGGTACGAAATCCCTTTTAAAAGAAACAGGCTTCTTATCTTTTCTTAAATAAGATATATATAAAGGCAAGCAAATTTACTTATTTATATTTTTACTACTGCTCACACCTTTCAAGATACATACTAGTAATCTTTGCAAGAACTTACATGGGTTCTTCTCAGCAAAACTAGCATAGTAGTTTAGTCTTTCACCATGGTATAACTTTCTAAAAGATTATCATATTAGCAATGCTTTATTACTTTCCAAAAGAAAACTAGCACAACTTTGCATATTAAGTAGAACCACATTTTACGCTATATTTGTCTCCTTCAGTTGCAAGATTTACGTGCAAGATTTATTTTCAAGATATACATATTTATTCCCCAGAAAAATCAAATGTATATTAGTTAAATTTTCAAGAGAAACACACACATATTTCATTTTTCAAGAAGCCAAAATCCCATCTCCTTTCATGGAAACTTCAACACAACAATAGAAGTTTTACGTACATGGAAAATACATATCCTTTTTTTTAAAGAACTCTAACCCAACAGGTATTTACTTTGTAAGCAGTGCATTTTCCATAAATGCAATAACTAGCGTTTCAAGAAATTAATAATACTTATCTCTTGAAAGTCTTTGTTAAACTTGGATTAGAGATGCGATGCCTTCCTTTACATAAGCACATTTCCTCTTGAATCCCTCAATTTCTTTTCGCTAACTCCCAAAGGCGCCAGTGTTGCAACCTTTAGCTCTGATACCACTTGTAACATACACCATTAACTTCACAGGGATATGTAAGGGGTTAAAATTTTTTTATACAAGTTACTCATCATTACATTGAATGTTTAACAGTTCAGAGTGTAATTATATAAATAAGAATAGTAAACTCCTTAACCCTTACAATATCCATTACAGTATATTAACTTAATACTATATGATGTAACCATCCATTCATCCCATTACTCCTATAGTCATCACATAATTTCCATTATAAACATCATAGAAAGAAAGGAATCAACCTCATCATCTAGACACGATAATCAATCACACCATTGAACACCAATATACCCTGGAAACCCCGTAGGCTGAAAACCAGCAAACGTATAATTTTATTATTAAACGCTCGTGAGGGTGTTCAGCCCATCACTCAATGGCTGATAAGGGAGACCATCCCTTAACCATCGTTTATATAATCTTACAAGAAAATATACAATATCTAGCTTTAAGCCACTCAATCAATATGATACCATTAACCCTCTGGTCTTCATATCTTCAGATCTTCACATCTTGGTGGCATGGATGTACCTACAATGGACCATCGCACATTGGACCTTCCTGCAACTCGCACTCATCTGCATGAACATTAGTCATTTACCTGCCACCAGGACAAGCATAATTTTTCTTTTGTACATGACAAGCATAATATTCCTTTTTACATGTCGCCATCATTCCCTGCTATGATGCCTTCAACATAAAATGATGTCAAGATTCATAAAGTATTAATCAATGTGTAATCATGACAAAAAAGTAAAGTACCTTGTCATTCTCACTTTAATAACACATACCTCATATGTGCTGCTTATAAGTCATCACAATAACTAATGCTTACGTCGCACAAGCACACATTCCTGCAAGACATTGGCTACATTTCCCAAACTTTCTTTAAAATAAACTGATACATCAACTAAGATATTTATGCATGTGATTTACATACATTTAATAAAAACAGCTAACCCTTAAGCTATTACCTTCACTGCATGGAATGCAAGTTAACATAACAATTGTTTCTTCCATGCATGTGAATGCATACCGATTCCAAAAGACTCTTCCTAAAGGAGTGCTTACACAACGAAGCACATAACCCCCTTCACGAGTCTTACAAAGAAAATATCAATGCAAGTGAGCTTGTTTACATATGTAAAAATACGCAATTAAGAATATAAATACATGTCTCATTTTCAAAATTATACCAACAGTCATATTCAATGTAGTTTTAATACTACAAGCTATCTTTCTACATGCAAATATGTATATTATTTTTCAATAGAAGTTAATACATATGTTGCATGTATATGCAAGATTTTCCTCCAAAAGGAATTTAACATCACACTCATGATAATATAAAATAATCACCTAGTTCATTCATCTAAGGAATAAATTGATTAGTTCCTTTAACCATGAATTTATTAATAACTTAACTTTACCATCATCATGATAATTTATTCATGGATTTATTAAATAACTAATATTTGCAAACACCATGGTAATCTACCCATGGTTTTATGAAATAATTAATCTCCATCAACACCATGGAAAACTACCCATGGATTTATGAAACTATCCATGGATTCATTAATTCATTAACCTCTATCATGGTAAATATTCATGGATATATATTAATTCATTACTATTTACAACATGGTTAATGAATATAAATCTGAGAAACTCTCTTTTCTTCTTTATTGTACAAGAAGATATTTCAAGAGTCTCTCTCTTTAATCTATTCAAGAAAAATACTTTGGACTTGTTATCACTTCATAATTTAAATGAGTACAAAGTCTTTTTTTTTTTAAATAAAGATCATACAACTTCTATTTTCTTGCTTAACCATATTATGTAGATATTTATATTAAAGAGCTACCCTCTCTAATATATTCAAGAAAATCCCTTTTCAAATGAAGAGCATGCATTAATATTATATAAATATTTATATATTTCATTTATTTCTTTCCATATAAACTTGGAAAATATTGGAAATAAACCCTCTTTAATACTTTCAAGAAAATCCCTTTTCAAATAGAAAGCATGCATTAATATTATATAAATATTTATATATTTCATTTATTTATTTCCATATAAATTTGGAAAATATTTGAAATAAACCCTCTTTAATACTTTCAAGAAAATCCCTTTTCAAATAGAAAGCATGCATTAATATTATATAAATATTTATATATTTCATTTATTTCTTTCCATATAAACTTGGAAAATATTTCAAATAAACCCTCTTTAATACTTTCAAAATCCCTTTCAAATAGAAAACACATTAATATTATATAAATATTTATATAACATTTATTTTCTTTCCATATAAACTTGACTCGTATTTGGAAATAACCTATTTATTTTTCAAGAAAATCCCTTTTCAAATAGAAAGCATGCATTAATATTATATAAATATTTATATATTTCATTTATTTTCTTTCCATATAAACTTGGAAAGTATTTGAAATAAACCTCTTTAATACTTTCAAGAAAATCCCTTTTCAAATAGAAAGCATGCATTAATATTATATAAATATTTATATATTTAATTTATTTCTTTCCATATAAACTTGGAAAATATTTGAAATAAACCCTCTTTAATACTTTCAAGAAAATCCCTTTTCAAATAAAAAGCATGCATTAATATTATATAAATATTTATATATTTCATTTATTTCTTTCCATACAAACTTGGAAAATATTTGAAATAAACTTTCTTTAATACTTTCATGAAAATCTCTTTTCAAATAAAAAGCATGCATTAATATTATATAAATATTTATATATTTCATTTATTTCTTTCTATATAAACTTGGAAAATATTTGAAAGTAATCAAACAAAAAAAAGAAATTACTTATCTTTACTTTCACCATTAGGTAAGAAAGAGTACCAAACTGAAAACATTTCAATTCTATTGATTAAATGCTTATAAACTGTTTATAAGAACGATATCACCTGGGAAAATTCTCTGCACCTACAAATGAGCGACTTCCAGAAGTGATGAGCAGCACTTGAAAAATGAAGCGAACTCTGCTTCAAAAACGAACATGTAAACCCCTCCACGCTACCATTCTGAAGATCATTTCAGTGTACGAGGCCTACGGCGATGAGCAAGCGGAACTTCGTAACATTGCAACCACCAAAAGAAGAGAATGGAGAGAATAACACCGAGGGCTCCTGATATTTACGATAGTGAAGAAACCAGTTTCAAGATTTACAAGGGTCAGCTATTCCCCACGGCAACTCTGGATGACGGCAGGTTGCTCGATGGGCTGAAACATACAAAACCCTGGCAAAGTGATTTCTCCTCCCCCAAAGACGGTGCTGCCTCCTCACTTTAATACGCAAACTGATTCAAGAATTCGTTCCCTTTTTAACCGATTCTTGATTCAACTGTTTTTGTAAATCATGGTAAAAGCTAAGTTTACAAAATAAAGATGCACGTTTTAGTACATTTCTCTAAGGACTATGTTTATCTTTATCACTCATCTACAAGCATAGATCAAACTCAAAATACATCAAAAATTCTTAATACAGAAACAATACATAATTGTTGTTAAAGTTAATAAAGGAAAAAATAAAAAATAAGCCCACTATTAAAGGGCACATATTCCAAGTTGAATGTTGGGTGAGCATCACTTGATGTGTTTATGGCTAAAGGGAAATTGGCAAAGGCAATGTCTAAGGCTTTGAAAAAACAAAAATGTATTTTTACCAGATTTATTTATGAAAATAAAGGAAATTGAGAGAAAAGGAAGGTGAAAGGTCACAGGTTTCATGTGCGGAGGTGAAGGAAAATAATAGGAAAATGAAGAAAATATAGTCCTTGTTCGTAAAAAGGCCTCTTAAGTAGGGTAGATTTTGTTGGTTTAGGTCTTGGTTAGTTGAGTTTTGGAGCTCTCTCTCTATTATCTCTAATCTCTCTCTCTCTCTCTCTCTCTCTCTCTCTCAACCTCACTCTTGGACACTTAGATTTTTTTTGGAGAACTCTAGAAAAGAGATCAACCAAGAAAATGAAGGAAAATCAAGCAAAGGAAGGACAAAGAAAGGAAAGGAAAACAAAGATCACGAAAGGAAACGTTGGAACACAGAACCTTCAACAAGAATACTTGCAGGTAGCAGATTGAATGTATGATTTCTAGTAGTTTTTGACATGAATGGTATATGCATGTTGGTATTTGGTTCTTTTGTTGTCAATGGCATGGTTTTGAAGTGGGTTTTAGCATCGCCTTTCCATTTCTAGATAGTCATGGTGTGATAGGATTGTTTTCATTTTTGAGTTTAGGAATTTCTAGATGGCTTCATAATCGAGGTCATAGGTGGTCTTAGGAACATTCCCAAAGGCTTAGGAATCCCTTCACTTGTTTTGGCAGGATACACGGTAAAGCCTAAGGGTGGTGTCTTGGTAAGTACCTAATGATATAGTGCTGATTGTGGTAAAGCCTAGAGACAAGGAGATAGAAAATTCCTCAAGGATAGTGATGAGATCCAAATTATTTCCAACCTCGGTTCAATTTATTAATCTCGGTGCCAGTTTAGGTGAGATCACGGTATGGTGGGGGTGAAGGTTGTTTAACCTATGGATTACCTTGGATATTTTTGGATTGGTTTATCCATTTCATCACACATTCATGCTTGGAATATTCAATGAGGTTGGCTAGCAGAAAGAAATATTTGGTTCAGCCATGTCTATGGTCGGGTGGCATGGGAATTATCGAACTTGTTTCACTCTTACCTATGTTTAATGAAAGCTAAGTTCAATTTCTTTTATACTTTCTATTATGTGGCTTTAATGGATATTATCTTATGGTTATTTATGTTGCTATATGATAATTATAAGAATGGTTATGTGACTAGTTCTCATCATGGTTCATTTCATGTCTTTACTTGTAAACGAAAGAATATTGGATGAAAGACCTAATTGATATTAAGAAAACTATTAAGAGAGGGGGATGATTATTCTTGTTAAGTCTCGTATAAGTTTTCAGTCCCTTATATTCAGACTTGCATTCATGATCTGTAGGTTTAATATCTACCAATTGTTTGACGGAATGTTTGTCACGGTTAAGCTTAGTTAGGTAAATTCCTTGATGAAGCCTTATGCTAGAAGATTTTTGTTGGTGTCAATTATTTTCTTGGAAAGTCTCATCAATTTTCGGGAAGTGGTATGGAGGGTAGCCCCGAAACAATGGCTTAGATCGTGCAATCTCTCGCACAACACTAGTTGAAAAATACTACAATCTCTCCCTTGTAGGAATTGTGGGAGTGAGTAGAGGCTCCCAGTTGCATGCATGTCGATGTAATTGGATTAAATGGAATTTTATTTCATTCAATGGCTAGGTTAGCACAGTGGTTGGGCACCTAGAGTGGTGGATTAGCTCTCAGGGGTCCTGTAGCACCTGAGGGAGGTCTGTAAAGTCTTGTTTTGTCAACTTAATTTCCTTAATGTAATCTATGAGGTTGAGTCTTATCATAGTAGCCTCTAGTCTCATGTTTACCCTGAGTAGGGCAGTGAAAGTGGGTATATATGAGGGGAGGTGTTGTTACTAGCAGTATCAGAGCCAAGTTCAACACTTGGACTGAATTGGGGGAACGTTTTTTTCTTACGTACATGTCAATTGCATATGTGTTCTTTATGATTGGGATATATGTGCTTGTTGTGTATCCATTTTAGTGGTCATGTTTGTAGTTGTGTCGGCATGTAGGACTTGATGTTATTGTTGTTACAATGTGTTCGTCATGAATGCTTGACGGTTTTATATGCATTTTTTATGCATCTCTATGTCTATATGTTGTTATGCATACATTGTCATGGTTAAGGTCATCGTCCATGAGGTCATTGTAGAAAATTTAGGTCATCATGATGTTGTTTGTATGTTATTATGTTGACATGTTGGTAGATATAGAGCAATAGATGTAGATCATGAAAGTGAACTTACAGCACTAGACTCTGGGGTACGAGCTGATCTTCATAAAAGTATTATATGTTTGACATGTACGTATGTTGTTTAATGATTGTTATAAGCATTAGCGTTGTGTACATGTATGTCAACCTACTGGTTTTGTAGTTACATGTATAATGGATGTTAGTTAATCACTATTATCATATGTACTTGTGTCAAGTAGTCATGAAGGATAATAACATACTTTTATATGCATTGTGGTTGTATGCATGATGGTTATGATCATTATACTTAGGACCTTGATGTTATATGTATCAAGGCTAATTTGGATTGGAGTATTTGGAGGGTTATGGTTGTGACATTCACATATTGTGTTGTAATAATCTAGACTGACTATCGATATGTGATTTTTATGCATGAATGCCAATATTTTATGAGTTATGATGCGAACATGTCAACTAATTATTGTTATGGATATCATGCCATTAATTATGTTTTGATTGATATGTTGTGAACTTATATTGTGCTAATCTATATTTATTGTGTACATAAGATAACCTCCCCTAAGATACATTGAGGTATGAGTTTTATAATGTCATCTATTTGGTGTTTAACTGTTTGATTATGTCACCTATTTGTTATGATTTTACTTACTTCATATAATTGGTGCTTGAATGTTTGATTATTTCAACGAATCGGTGTTTGAGTGTTTGGTGTCTATTATGTAGTCTATCTGTTGTTTGAATATTTGAGTAGTTGCTTGATATGAGTTTGTATCTATAAGATTGCATGAAGGAATGATATTTTTTGATATGGTTGCACTAACACATATGTTCTAAGAACAACTGATATGTAATTGAATGTAAGTAGGTGATAGTTGTAGCATTATGTATTATGACTGATGAATGTGAGTTGATTAATTATTATGACATTGTTGTTAGACTTGCTAAAGGTTGATTTAAAATTAATATACATGATGTCTTGATCTTTGGAACATGTGGTTGACATGTGTGCTCAGATACAAGGTAGTGTTCTTGGAACAAGAAGGTAAGATAACTGGTATATTGTTACAATTATTTATACACCGATAGTTATGTGTTTATGGCAGTATGACACAGGGAGTTGCATGGAAAATAAAATTCCATTAAAACTTGAAGAAGGCTCAGGTTTAGATAAGGGGATTGAGTTATGGTGTTTGTTTCTATTACTGTGAATTTTGTATTTTGTGATTCATTGCGCTTGATTTTCAACTTTTTTTTATATATGGTGTATGGCCATGCCACTTTGTTGTAGTGTCATATTGTTGTTGTTTTTCATGATATTCTTCTTAAATGTTTATTTTCCTTGCCTTTATGCTTTGAGGGTTTTGGGAGTTGGTTTGGGAAAGAGGAAAGTTGCTGGAGCTCAATAAAAGCTTAATCAAACCTAACATGTAATGTAAGACTCAGATGAAGCTTGATGCATGTATAAGGGTAATTGAAGGCAATAGTATGACAACCAATTGGATTGGTTGGGTCCATTGGTGTAAATGGATGGTGGAAAGAAAATCGTGAGAAAGGTAATAGGAAATGTAAAGAAAATGGATTGCAGGTGTCAGATTCCTTGGCTATGTGGGGAACTTTTGTTCTTAATGTTGTGTATGTTGTGCATAGATAAAGGGGATTATCGTAGCCTATATCTTGTGATACCTGGTAATTATGTTGTGATCGTGGTTATGTCAATGTCTATATATATATGTATGTCCCTGTATGACACGATTTTAATGGATCATGATTGTTTTATGTTTATGTTAATATGTATATATGTATGTATGTCGTTTTCTGACATGATCATCATGGATCATGATTGTTTTATGTTGATGCTTATATGTATATATGTATGTATGTATGTCTTTGTCTAACAAGATCTTCATGGATCATAAGTTTTTTATGCTAATGCTTACATGTGCATATATATATATATGTATTTTGTTGTTTTACAGGGTCATCAAGAATCATTCTTGTGGAGGAATGATTTTTTATGCAGGTTAATGGCATGAATAGGTTCCTAGGTCGTGACGAATAAAGTGGGAAGAGTATCCACAATAGATATATGAGCTAATATCTTGTGTATATGATTTAATATTATGTTATTGTACTATGTGAATGTTTTTTCTATGGAAGGTAATTCAAAAAGATACAATAGTTGAATGAAATCAGTGTGATCCGCGACATGCTGGGACAACCATGGATAAGACACTAGAAGAAAGGGTGCTTGGTAACGACAATGTGGTCTTAGGATGTGTACTACTAATGTTGTGTACATGTATCATATGAAGTATTGTGTATAGATGATGTTGTGTGCATGTTTCATGTATGATGTTGTGTGCATGTTGCATATATAGTGTTGTGTGCATGATTGCATATGCAGTGATGTGTACCGATGGTGATAAGTACATGTTGTAAGTGCAATGGTTATATGTACGTGTTGTTAATCTAGTGTTATTTACATTTTATGTAGTGCACATGTTTTATATGTGGTGATATGTACATATGGTGCATTTTACAGGTTGTACATGCGGTGTTGTGTACATATGGTGTGGTATGCATGATTGTACATGTGATGTTGTGTGCATATGGTGTTGTGCACATGTGGTACAAGTGGTGTTTCGTGCATGTGGTGATGTGTACATGTAGTGCTATGTACACATCGTACAATTGTTTTTGTGTACAGGTTGTGTAGGTGCTGCAGTGTACATGTGGTGTTGTGCACATGTTGTGCAGGTGGTGTAGTGTACGTGCGATGTTGTGTAGACATTTTGAAGGTTGTGTTGAGTAAATCTTGCACTGTGTTCATGTTGTACATGTGGTATTGTTGTACATGTGTTATTTTGTGTGCAATGTACATGTTGTGTTGTATATATTTATTATGGTTTTATAGGTATTGTGTAGGCGTTGTATCATGAAATGGATATTCATGGTATTGTATGGTGTGTACGCATATATATTGTTTTTTTACATTGGGTGTAGGTGTATGTGTGATTTTGTAAACCAGGTGTAGGTGTATTTTTTTGTTTTACACCGGGTGTAGGTGCATGTGTTGTGTTGTACACTAGGTGTAGTTGTACGTGTTTTGTTGTACACCAAGTGTAGGTGTATGTGTGACATTGTATACTGTCTATGTGTATATGTTGTACAGTTGATGGGATATTCATGTATGTGATTTTCTAGGCCCTTTTGTTTCTATTGAGGGTTCAAGAAGTTTATTCTATTGATGCCCTTCTTGTTTTTATTGGGGGTCGAGGCAGTTTAGACTCAGGATACCCTTGTTTTTTATATTGGGGGAGGAGGCGATTTAGTCTCTTGATTCCCTTGTTCCCTAAATAAAAGGCATTGGGTACTTTTAGGTTTAGTTTGTGTTAGAGTGGTGTACGGAAATGATAAAAAGCAAAGGCAGAAGAAAAGAATAATGGAAAGATAAGTATCGGTATTTTACTTTAGTTTTTAATTATGCATGGGATCTATGGTTTTGGTTATGATAGTTACTTGTGATTTATGAGTATAATATACGATGGTTGCATTTTAAGCTAACTAGATGTTATATGTTTATACATGATGATTTAGTCAAAGATCTAGTTTCAATTGTTTTTTTTTTCTTCGTAAAACTAATTCTATTAAGAGAGGATATGGTACAAAATGAAGTTACAATCAAGAGAGGCTAGAAAACGGGCAGCCGGAAAGGATAAACTATCCACCTCGGCCCCTAAGAGAAACCCTAAAGAGAGCATTTCAATAAACAAAAAGGAACAAGAAATAACAAAGAAACAAGAGCTGAACAATGGATTCTACCCAACATGGGTCGAATCATCCATTCGGCATTTTTTCCCTTTCTTTTTACCAACTTTAACCCAGCCAAGATGATGCGGCTGAGCTGGAACAACTTGTAGACTGAGCTGGGTTGTCGGTGAGGTCTCCTTGTCTGAATCCGAGGGAGAAGACTCATGAGTTATTTTTTGTGAGTTTGGTGGAACATTAGATTCCTCGGGGCTTGCCGAAGGTGGATCCTGTGGATGCATTGCTTTCTCCCCTTCTGCTTCCCCTTCCTCTTCATCCGAGCTGAAGTCCATATCATCCATGGGGGGCGGATCATGCGGCTTCCAGCTTTTGGATTTCGGCTTATGATTGGATTTCTTCTTTTGGGTAGGAATCGAGGGGCAAGAGCTCTGAAGGTGCCCTGTTTGATGGCAATGCCGACAGCGAAAGGCTGTGTTCTCGTAGTCTAGGGTCTGAGTCCAGTGAAAGTCTCCAATTTTGAGATTAATCTGATCGGGTAGACCTTTGCTCATATCTATTTCTGCGCAGATTCTGCCAAAGGTGTAAATGCCCTTTTCCCCCCTCGAGGGGTCTATGGCAAGAAAATGACCTAGAGTATTTCCAATCCCTTCGAAGACAGCAAAGTGCCATAGATGCGCCGGGAGATTAGGTAGCCTGACCCAAATGGGGAGCTTGGTGATCACTGCAGAAGATGGATCAAAATCTGGAAACCAGGGGGTGAGGAATAGGCCTGCTGTGCCCCAAAACCATGGACCTTCTGTAAGAGCTTTTTGGTAGTCTTCGCTGAAAGAAAACACTACAATGAAAAAGCCCTTTGAGCAAAATCAAACCTTGCAATTGTTGGTCCATCTGGAGTGAATCCATTGGTAGAGGTCTGCCGTGCGTGGCCAGAGTCCATTAAATCTGCAAATAATGGCATGCTCTGCAAACTTTTTGCCTTGCTCATCCAACGTTGGATGCGATATTTCAATGGAGGGGATCTCCTCAAGTTTGTCCACTAGAAAAGGTTTGGGAGCCGAAGCTGGTGGAACAGATTTCTTAGGTGTCTGAGCATGGACAACATCTTTGTAGGAGAAAGCCGGAGCTGTAGATGACTGTCCAACTGCACCCCCTCTAAGACGAAGGGTGAAAACAATAGATGCATTTCTTTTAATATTGTAAAAAGAGAGGGGATAAAGATCCTCAAGTTGTTTACCTTCGTGGAGGAGTCTCTGTGATGCATAAGGAATCCCTAGCCTATCTTCAAGGGCTTGCTTGAGTTCCTGCACTAGATCCGAGGAGCTCACCCATTGCAGCAAAGTTTTTCCAGAAAGGAGCAGGATCTGGAACTGATATGAAGCAGAGAGTTCAGCCGACTTCTGCTGGCCTCTGCATATCTGGGATGAGAGCAAACTGGTACTCTGGTAGTCCAGCTTTTTTAGAACTTGCTGCTGGGGCAAGAGAGAAGGTGAGGCGTGAGGCATATAGCCATAGAGAAGGGTATTTTTCCCCGCCCATAAGAAATCCCTTACGCGCCCATCAGGAAGATCCGAGCAGCTAGACATAGTGCCAGGGTCTCTTGCACATCCGAGAGCAAATTTTCCATATCGAGGATGGGAAGGGGATTTCTCCTGCGAGAGTAGCCTATCCCATGAATACAGAGACAGATCCAAGTCCAGGTTCGCCAAACTTTGAGCGTTGGCCAGATCTGGACGAGGAGCCCTCTCACTGACGTTTTGAACTGCCAATCTTGGTGCCTCTGCAAGCAATTCTGGCGAGAACGAGACGTAGACAACTGATTTAAAATCTTCTGGAACAGTTGCAAGGAATGCAGCCTCCCAGACGGCGCCGCCATCGATGCCACAGAAATCTCTGTGCAGAGGTTTGCTAGCCTGCCGTATCAACGCTGCAACCCAGCTGATGCGTATTTCCAGCAATGTAACCTTAGCAGGCAGATCTGGCGGATTCGAGAGGCAGATCCACTGTTGGCTTGCTACTGAGGTGAAATCATTGTGAATAGCTATGAAAGCCGCGGCGTTAATGCAGTCAGGATCAAATGCAGAGAATGTAACCGCCCAGATGGCGGCATCATTAGTTCCGTGAAAAGTCCTGTGCAAGAGCATGCATTCTTGCAGATTCAGGTCTGCAATCTGGCTCTGGAGCGGAGGGTGGATGGTTCTTGGAGCGGCGGAGCCGGCGCAGACCAGAAAAGCCAAACTATAAACCCTAGATGCTCCTGTCTGCCATCGCAAGATCGTGTGTACCTTACGTGTGATATAATCACTGGTACATCAAATTAAAATTGTGTTCATCTAGTTTGAATTGTTGTGATAGGAAGTAAAAAGAATTGCAAGTGTACCTTACTGATAGGCCACTGATGAGGCATGATTTCAATTTATTACAATTCCTTTTAATGTAATGGAAATTATGTGCTTGTTACAAGAAATCATGAAAATTCGTGGTTTGGGGTGGTTGAAATTGTCTCCAAGGATTAGTAGCAGTGGAGAAAGGAATTAGAATAAGTAGCAGTATGCTGGTAAATAATTCAGGAGCAGGGCCATTTTGGGACACTGGTAGCCAATACTGTCAATTGATTTCTATGATAATTCTATCACCAATATGATGGTTTTAAGGTGGGGATATTCTTTGGTTTTGAGGCAGGGATATGCCTTGGTTTTTGTATTTTTTGATGCGAGGAATACTTGGCAAGGAATGGATTGATGGGATAGGGGGTGTCGAGGAACATGGAAGGTGAGTGACTCCACCGAAGAGGGTGACCAGATTTTCCGAGGGACTGTGTAGTAGAGAAGGGAAGGCCGAGGAATGTACTATTTTGGTCGTTAGAATTTCCTTATGGAATGAAATGCACATTGGGAGTGTGCCCTAGAACAATGAGTCGGTAACTGTTCACTAAGAGGACAACAATGTAGGATTATAGCAATGGAAATTGGATGCACATTTGACTTTAGCAGTGGATTTTAGACTTCCTGTGAAGGATTTGAATCCTAGTATTACTTTAGGGTGGAGGTTAGAGCCTATGGACTCCCTTGTTGCAGATAAAAGCATCATATCCTTTCATTTTATGGGTTAGCAAATGCACATAAGTATATGTGGTTTTTATTGTAAATATCATCATGAGTTGTGTTATAAAGCTCCAATACAAGGTATGACTGTCATTTTTTCAGCAGGATATTCATTTTATATAGTGCATCGTGCTGTTATAAAACTCCATGGGAAGTATGTTTTCTTTTCAGTAGCTTTTTTGACGTATAGGTGTGGTCTAACACCGAGGATAGTGTTCCACAAGGGGGAGGGTTCTGTAAAATACCAAGACTAAAATTTTATGTAATAAAAGTTAATAAAGGAAAAAATAAGACCATGGTTAAGGGACATGTATTGCAAGATGAACTTTGGGAAGGATATCCTAGTGGGCATAACTTGATGTTCTTATGGCTAAAGGAAAATTGGAAATGGAAATGGGTAATGATTTGAAAAGGATAAAAAGGTATTTTTTGCACATTTATTAATGAAAATAAAGGAAACTAGGAGAAAAGGAAGGTGAAAGGTTATAGGCTACACGCGAGGAAAATGAAGGAAAATTAAAGAAAATTGAGGATTTACTGTTAAAAAATATTAAGAGGTTCAGTGGGAAAGATTTATATAGTTTAACTCTTGGTTAATTCAGTTTTGAGGTTCTCTCTCTATTCTCCTTTTCTCTCTCTTGGACACCTAGAGTTTTCTTAGAGAATTCTAACAAAGATATCAAGAAAGAAAAGGAAGGAAAAAGAAAGGAAAGTTTGGAGCTAGCAAGCTTCAACAAGAATACTTGCACGTTACAAATTGCATGTATGATTTCCTAGCTGGTTTTGACATCCATGGTATGTGCATGGTGGTATTTTGTTATTTTGTTGTTTATGGCATGTTTTTACCGAGTTTTGATGGTGGTTTTAAGCCTTTCCTTGCCATTTCAATATAGCTATGGTGTGATGGGATTGTTCTCGGTTTTGAACTTGGGAATTTCTATATTTTTTTGGAATCTAGGGCAGAGCTGGTCTCAGGAACATTCCCAAAGGCCTAAGAATCACTTGACTAGTTTTTGCGGGATACATGGTAAGGCTTGAGGGTGGTGTCTCGATAAGGGTCTAGTGATCCAGTGTGGATTGTGGCAAATCCTAGAGACAAGTAGATGGAAAATTCCTCAAGGATAATGACAAGATCAAGAGGCATTCCAAGCTTGGATTGGTTTAGTGATCTTAGTTTAGGTGAGATCATGGTATGGTGAGGGTGGATGTGGTTTAACCTCTAGATTCCCTTGGTTTTTTTTGGATTTTTTTATCCATGAGATACCACATTTATGTTTTTAATATGGCATGCTGGTGGCTAGCTAAAAGAAATATCTGGTTCAACCATGTCTATGGTTGGGCGGTATGTGGAGGTCCAGAACCTAGTTGGCTCTTGCCTGACTCTTGCCTATGTTTAATGAAATATAAGTTCTCTTTATTTTTTACTTATTATTATGTGGCTTTAATGGTTGTTATTTTATGGTTATTTATGTCATTAAATGTTGGTTATAAGAATGGTTATGTGACTGCTTCTAGTCATGGTTCATTTAATGTTTTGACTTGTAAATGAAATAATAATGGATGCAAGACCTAATTGATGCTAATATATATAATAAGAGAGGGTGGTGATCATTCTTCTTAAGTATCATATGAGTTTTCAGTCCCTTATGTTCAAATTTTTATTTGTGACATGTAGGTTGCATATCTACCAATTGTTTGCCGAAATTTCAGTCATGTTTAGACTTGGTTAGGTCAAGTACTTGATCAAGCCTTGTGGTGGAGGATTTTTATTGGTTTCAATTATTTTATTGGAAAGTTTCAGGAAGTGGTATGGAGGCTGGCCCTGAAAAAGAGGCTTAAAATTTGTAAACTCTTGCATGGCACTAGCTAAAAATGACTGTAATCTCTCCCTTGTATGCACTGTGGGAGCAATTGGAGGGTCCAACTCACGTGCATTCCCATTTCATGGGAGTGACTCAGGGTTTAATTCATTGAATGGCTAGGTGTCCAAGTCGCATGCATGCCCATGTCATGGGAGCGACTAGGGGTTTAATTCATTGAATGACTAGGTTAACTCTGGGGTTGGGCATCTCGAGTGGTCGGTTAGCTCCCAGGGGTCCTATAACACCTGGGGGAGGTATGTAAAGTCTTTCTTTGTCGATTCCAATTCCTTAATGTATTATATGAGGTCCAGTATTATCATAGTATCCCCTCATCTAATTTTTACCCTGGGTAGGCCGATGAAAGTGGGGAGATATGAGGGGAGGTGTTGTTACAATTTCGCACCAAGGCCAACATGAAATATTATCCCTATACTAAATTAAAATACCATACATCATATGAGACATATAATACCTAGATAGACTTCAAGTTTCTGCTTCACTAGTACAAAAAAAGGATATCCATTATAGGAAGATATGTGAATATCCAAACATACATTGTAGTACCCCAAAATAATAATTGTCAGTTTGGCCCAATAATTCACCATGGGTGGTACCAATAGTAGCGAAAACACCAAAGAAAATTGCACCATGAATCCAAACAACATGATAGAATAAAATAATACTAGGAAATTGAAAATATTTCCAGGTAAGCATGTGCCTATGCCAAGAGATGTCGTAAAAACAAAACCAAAGTTCCATAAGTTTAAAAATTATGAATAAAACCATAATCACGGGGAAAATACTGTAGCATTCACTACCGCAAAGAGAGCCTTCCTACTTGGACATTGCTCATATTCCAAGGAAGATATCATTCCAAGAACCATCGTACTAGATTTGTAACAACTCCCACTAACCAATTTTTTTTCATACTATGTTTACCTTACTTAAATGCTGGTACACTTAGCCTACTAGTCATTGTAACCTTATTGTTGCGACAATTGTATTTAACTTAGATTTAATTTCATTCCATAAAAGCCCTTCCTTAGGAATTATTAGTTTTATTTTATAACTATTATCATTTTTACAAACTATATGATTATTCCCTACTTCTAAAACCTATAATTTTAATTTGAATTACATCTCAATTCTTAATACATTTAACATATTATTTCCTATGTTCCACTTAACCTGAATTATATCAAATCTATTTAAATAGTAATAATTCTCTACTATGACAATTATCCTCTCACCAACATTGGAGAAATGTGATACAAATATTGTTAAGTATGAAAGTTATTAATTTCGGTTTCATTGAAATCCACATCAAACTTTAACTACGAAGGTTATTAATTTTGGCTTCAATGTAATCCAACTCCATCTATCTCATTGTCTCGCAATTGGACTTCCACACATCTCCTTTCACATGGCCTCAAATGGTGTATGAGTACCTTTCGTATGCCACTTGTATGCATGAGATTAACTAAATTTGACGGTGGATATTTCAGGTAAAAAACCTAAGGTTTTTGGACTACTCTCCTCTTGGATCATTTATCTTTTCGATTTCTCTTGTGGCATTGGCGCTGCTCTTTGTTTTCTGCCCTCGTGACAGAGCTACGACTTTCTTCATTTTGGCAAGAAATGTTTCCCGCAGCTTGAAACGTGAGATATTTTCCACTTAGTTTCTCATACCAGTGGTAGTTATTCCAGCCTCATGGTTTGGTGGTTTTTCACATTTCTTTTTAATTTTACAGTGGCTCAAGACTTCAATAAAGGTCATGGTTCTTCTCTCAGGTAAGCATTATCATTTTTAAGAATTTCCCGTTCTATTTATTTGCCAAGCTTTTTCTTTCTCTTCCCTGTAAAATATGTTATGAATATTATCATTTAATGCCTTAAATGTATTTTTCTTATCATTTGATTTACAGAGTCTCCACTATGTTCTGGAATTCTTACGCACGGTCTCCCTCAACTAGTGTATCAAACTCACGAATTTTTGGCAGAGAGGTATGTTTTAACTTAAGTATACCTAATGATATTTTTACCTTATGTTTTCAAGGGTCTTTCTCGTCACTTTACAAGGTCATTTTAAACACGGATTTACCCAATTTTTCTTTGTGTGTAATTAGTTCGATCTTTTTGCTACATGTTATGAAAATTTTGGGTTTTGGGGTTTTCATGGAAATCTCAGTTGTGAATTTTGGGTATTTATGATTTCACGTTTAATCTCTATGAATCCCCAACTTTACAAGACCCCTTATTTACTTTGAAACCTCTGTTTCAATTATATTTAATAATTCAATATCAATTTATTTTATTTTCAAAGTAAATTTCTTTGTATATTGAGGTTTTGGGTTTCTCACTTGCATTCCCCTGATAATTAAATGAGATTCATAGCATATTGCCTTCACGCAGGCTTCTCATTTGAATTATTTCCCTCACACAAATTATACTCTAATTTCATATTATTTCGATGACGACTGTAGCTATTCATTTTTCATGTATTTTATTTTGTGTAGATGCAGAGAGAGACTATGCCCTCTTCTCGCATTTTAAATATGTAATCACAACAATTATTTGGTGGTATATTTTTTTATGAATAGGAGAAGCTCACACTATTTTCATAAGACAACGTGCTCTTTTTGACCTTCCATTCCTTTAACATCCTACCTTGTATGTTGCCTTTGCATATCTAATGAGTTTTGTAATGATGTTGATTTTATAAGAAATTATTAGGAAAGTATTAATTGGCATTCTCTCTATATGGAAAGTTCAAATTGATTTACATGCTCAGAGATGATTCTAATTCCGAAGCAGGTTCTAATTCAACTCGTACTGTATTAAATTTTACAATTTGAATAGTATTTTGTTTATGCTTAATTGTATAACACATTTCTTATATCAACATAGGAATAAATGTTCTATTTATCGACGAATTTAAAATTTCATTGACTGTAAATTCTTGAATTTCATTGTCTTACAATTCACTCATATTTTGATCCATGTCTGGTAGAATAATATGTAATTTTTTGATGTCGGGAGTTATTTACTTTTTCCATTTTTTCTCTTTATCTACTTCCACTGTAGCATTCATTATTAAATTAATACAATTCCTATTGTATTCTCTTAGTGTAACATTCATTCATTTTATATATGTAATAAATTCGGAATATGTCAGCGTAGTTATAATTCTAGGTTTCTCCATTTCTATATTTAAATATGTTTAGATTACCATTAATGTATCACTACGAGAAAATGAATGAATTTACATATTCATATTTAACATTTCTCATTATTATTATTCCTTCAACGCAAGGATTTATATGATTAATATGCATGTAAGCCTTCTCTTAATATGATTTATTATTTAGTACTTGGTGAGGGAAATATGCATACCCTACCATTCCAGTACTGTGAAATCTCTTCATTTCCTTCATAAGGTAATTACATATAAATTTTGATACTCTGTTATTAAACTTTATATTTAAATTTTATCAAAGTAACATGGGTATCATTACCCATATCGTTGTCCTTCTTTGAGGATTACCCAACACTTCGACAAATATGTCCACTCCATTCCCCAGGTTCGAAATGTAATTTATTCAAACTTCTTTGTTAATGCTTTCTTATGAATTTTCAAATCATCTATACTTATAGTCTTTTCTTATTGTAGGTGCGAGAACAAGACCAAGTACTAAAGAGTGTTTTCAAGTACTGTCCTCTTACCTCATATACTCTTATTCTTAGGATCTATTTCCTTCTTTTTATTTTCTTATAATATCAATATTATATTAATTTAAATTTCATTTTTTGTTTCATGCTTGATATTATGTACTCTATGTAATGTAATTTTCACCTGTGTCATCAACCACCTCATCTGACAGGAAATATTTTTAATTCACATGTCGGTCAATGGACTTATGAAGACGCTACAACATCCTCTCAATTCTGCATGTCTTGCATTAGTTTTTTAATGTTTTAATAGGGCTATGACCCTAATGTAATTATAATTTCACTGTACACTTCTAAAATTTTAGTATCATGAATAGTCATATCCTCTATTCCTCTCGAGGATTCACATTTGATAGTTTATGTATAGAAACTTTGAATAATACAGATTTTATTTTCATCTATATTGTGTGGGAACACGTATATCTTTAGATATGAATTATTACTTGTTTAATAAATGTTCTAATTGACAGAATGTATGTAAAATCTCTGTTTTACATTTCTTTCCAAGTTTTGTATCATAATTGTCAATTTTGTTCACATATGACTTGTTGTACTATCACTTTTATTTATATTAGAATACCTATGTCTCTCTAATTTATTTTTTGCAGTGATTAATACTCCTCATTCATTATAAATATAGTGTTATTTTTCAGTTTACTTCCATGCTTCTATTTAGAAATAAACAACATATTTAGGCCCTTTTCTTGGGTTTAGATATTTTTCTTGTTTATCCAATGGAACTTCCTGAGCCTATGTAACCGAAGTTGAGACTCTATCAAATACATATGGAAAAATAGATACTGAAAATAAAATTGTAAAATACATAGAAAATCGTTTGATTAACCTTGTATAGACATTTATAATAATTCAATTCTACTAACATGTAAGAGAAACCTATCATTCTTAGTTATGGTTTCTATTTAATCTCTGATTACAATTTCATATTTAGTGTAACCTCATAGTAGCAGAACTAAATTTAAACTTGTAATAGGTAGATAAATTCATAAGAATTACATACCACTGTATAAATATTGTTTTTGTCCCAACCACGGGCTTATTCCATAGCTCTTCCCCAAGCAGAGACCAATTATTTCCCAATGTAGACAACCCCTTTTTCATGCTAGTAATGGATTATTTAAGCTTTCTTTCCCTAAACCTCTTTCCATAATGACGTCTTGCTATTTTGGGATGCTTTTTCCCTTAGCCTAGGCTTTTATTTTGTTTTTTACAAAATAGATTCTTTTAAAAATAGCTTTTCCTCAACCCAGTTTTATTCTTACCCCTTCTCAGTAACTTTCCACTTTACTGAGGATTTTATTAGATATCTTTTTTCCATCTAATAAAATTTATTTATTTAATTTTTCTCCAAGTATTTCTAGATAATTTTGGGAAAGTATTGGTATTCTAGTCCATCCTCATGTATAAGAATTCTTGGTCTCAAATACTCTGTCTTTACAAATTAATATTAATTTCACACTTATTTATTAATTTCAAAAATAATAAGTCCATAAATAATTATTCCCTAGTTCGACCTGAACCTTAGGTTTATTCCCTAATTATAAAAGCTTTAAATAGGGGTATTACAATATCCTAGAGGATTCAACAAGTCACCATTATCAGAATCATAGATGATGTATCCTTCAACATGTGCTAGGTGATAATAAATTTTATCCAGATAGAAATATTGGTTGCAAATCATATGTTTGATGTCTTCCAATGAAGCATAAACATTATACCTCTACTTGCTTTCCTTTCAGGACAAGACCGAAAAGGGTGTTCAATTTCCAATACAAACCCATAAAATCTAAGCATTGTTTCTTCCCACTCATAGTATGCCCAGGGCTAGGAACCCATACTGACATGTCCTATATGATATCAACGTTTGGATGGGATTTAATTTTAATCCATGATTGGGTCTCTAGCATTCAAATTCTTCCCATGTATCTAGTGTGACTACCTTAAAATGTGTGGCATTCGAGTCACGAGAAAAGATACGATCTCCTCCCTGACATTGAGGAGCATTATCACATACTCTCCAATGACATATCATTGAATACCTTAATGACATGTATGAATCCTAATTCAGGTGCGTATATGGAGCAAAAAAATTGTTGACGACTCGATAAAATATTTCCAATGTGATCAGATGGCGAAATGATAATTTTGGGGGGTATTTTTTAAGAAATTTTGAATGTTTAATTTAGGAGTTTTGATTTTTTTTTAGTAAGTGGAGGAGATATTTTCTGTGGTAAATATGGTTTTTTATTTTCCTTTTATTTGTAGAGAAGATAAAATGATTCATCTCTTTTGACTCTTGGTTGTCCCATGTTAGGTTTTTTCTAAAGAGAATGAGTGACAGGAAGAAAATGAGGCAGAGGATAAGACAGTGCCCATTGGTTTCCTTTTTCAACTTACAATTATGTAGGTTGAAATCGTTGCAATTTCCATCTTTGGGAACAAGAAAGTTTTTTATTTTAAGTGAATTGAAAAATTGCACGATCAATGGGACTGTAATTTGATGTGATTCTGAATAGAATCAAAGTCCAATGTTTGAAAAAAAAAATTCTTATAAATTTTTATTAAACAAAATTTTATTATTGTCCATTGTTTACCTTTAGAATTATGTGCTTATTCCATCGAATTAAAATAACAATATGATAATTGAAGCCCTAATCATTGTGATTGGTTCATATATTTTGTGTATCCTCATTGAAATCATCTCACAACCCAAATAGGAATGCGGAATGATGTTAAGGAATGGTATGTGAGGTATTTATAGTGAACTAGGCATTGAAGCAAAGTACATATATTTCAAATTTTGTCACGACTGATAGATTGGATTTCTCACCATTAGATTTGAGATATCATGCAATCCTTAATGAATAAAGGAGAGTGTGATCATTTCCTTTGTCGAGAAACAATTCTCAGACGTGGAGTGTCAAAAAAGGAAATAATTCAAGTCATTTCATCTTCCCAAAAACTGTAATACATAATTTTAACACATGCTACAAAATCATTTCGTAGCGATAGGACAATGAATTGGAAAGCAGACACTACATAATAATTTCGTAGCAATTTAACAAACAAAAAATTATTTTGTACTTCATCTTGGTTTCTAGTTCTCCTTTTGTTCTTCCTAGTGCACTAATTTGTAGTATCGGAGCGAGAATATACCTATGTGGGGAAGAAGATCACAAGGTCGTGGAGGCAGACCCATGGGTAATCCACAACTCAAAGAAGGGATAAGGAGGTTCCAATCTCTTTTATATGCTATGGAGGTAGGGAGACAACAAGATCCTGAGGATGGATATATTAGTGAACTTGAAGAAGATGTTGATGAAGAAGGAGAAACACCTACTGAGGAACCTCTAGAATTCAAGTTGTTGAGGTCATCATTAGTCTTAATTTCAACATGAAAACTTGAATTTCTACCTACGATGGCAACCTCACAACTGAAATTTTTTTTAATTTGATGAGTAAGTTAGATAAATATTTTGAATATGAAGATATGGATGATGAAAAAAGGGTGATTTTTGTAGTAACAAGGTTGAAGGGTCACTCTGAAATATGGCAGGACAATGTCCATGCTAAAAGGAGGAAGAGGAATAAGCCATTGATAAAACATTTGGACAGGCTGGTGTCGAATATGAAGAATAAATTCTTACCATAGGATTACCAGTTAAATATTTACAAGAATATGAAACACATTAAGAAAAGGTCACTGATAGTAAAAGAATATACTGAATAATTTTACAGAGTTAACTTGAGAGCGAGTTATGTGGAAGACACCCTTGAAATTACAACAAGGTATATTAATGGATTAATAATGGATATTCAGGATGAAATCAACATGATTTCTCCAAGGACCATGAAAGAAGCTTACCAGTATCCTTGAAGGAAGAAGAAAATATATGAATGTAGTAGAAATCAAGTAGAGGGAATTGTTTTTCTAGAATAAAATTACAGTTAACTCGAAGAGAAAAACTTCCAACTCAAAATAATTATGCACACATCTCGAAATAGTAGAAGAAGAAACAGAAATAAGGTGGCACCATCGGAGGAATGCCTTACCAAAGAGGTAGAGGAATAGGTAAAGAGAATATTTACCAGAGCGATAAATATGCCAAAATGGGTAAAACAAAATTTGAGTGTCTAAAGAATGACAATTCAGGACGACATGTTGCACATATGGTTCAACCAAAAGCAGTAGAAGCACAAGCACATGAGGAAAGAAATATGTCAGAAAGTAGAGAGTTTTTAATGATGAATAATGTCTTGTTGAACTCAGCCAAAAAAACTAATAAACTGGCCTAAAGAAAATCCTTGTTTAAGACTATCTCTAAAGTAAAAGCGAAGTGTTTCAAGGTAATGATTGATAGTGGAAGCACTGATAATATTGTTTCCTTATAAATGGTGGATAAACTAGGATTGGATATGATTAAACATCCAACACCATATAAAGTATTATAGTTGCAAAAGGGAAACCAATTGTTACTGAATGAACATAGTAAAGTTGAGTTCTAGATAGGCATAAATAAGGATAAGGTAATTTTTGATATAATGCCAATGGATGTATGCCACACCCTTTAGGGTCGAACATTGATGTTCAACTAGAAAGTGATCATGATGGAGAGAGAAATTGCTAAAATTTTGAAAAGGATGGAATAAAACATACTCTTGTATTTTTGAAGGAATAAAGTGCAGCTAAGAAAAGTATTCCTAAAGCACTATTGTTGAGTGGTAAGTAATTTATGTAGAAAATGGAGAAAGAGTAGGTCAATTATGCGGTAATATGCAAACCAAAGGTAATACTTATGTGGACTGAAATTATAAATTTACCTACTGAAATTCAGGAAATGTTCTATGAATTTAATTATATTGTAGTAGAAGATTTCCTAAGTAATTTAGATAGAAAAGAATTGCTCAAAAATGAAAGTTCCCATAATATTTAAATACCTACGTTGAGTTGTACTGTTCATCATTCTGATTTCAACAAAATGTGAATCACCTCAATAACTAAAGTTATTGGATGTGGGATGATAGAGTTGTTGACTGAGCAGTTCGTATTGTTGATGTCATGATGACATCAACATGCCAACTCGGTGTACATAACCAACCACAACTCACCATTTGTCAAGATCATACATTTGGAGGTGATTGAATCTGATTGGTTCTTTTTAAGTTTGGTGGCCTAATGCGAGATTACCATTTGGAAAAATCAGAGGTCACAATGTGGCACTTCCACAGTGGCTAAAAATTTATTTATGGACTCAACAACCTTGGTAGGATTTGACCGTATGGCCTGCTACCCATAGACTTTGCACTTTACCATTTGGATACACATTAGTTCTTAACCATAGTGTTTTCCACATGTATTTAAAGTTTAACTATGGGTGCATTGAGAGGAGGAGTTGAGAAGTGGTCCACAACCCCCAGTCTCGTTATTCACCATAGAACCCTAGCACAGGTGCAGTAGAGGAATTGGGGACCATCCTGCACTCTCGGTCATGTTCGTAGCCACAGAACTTGCCACAAATGGAGTGGAGGGATCTGTGATTAGCCCCAAGCCCCCAGTCATGAGATAGCTCACGAGACCAAGGGTGAGAGGAGTCAAGGGTGTTGGAAGAGATGGAGGGCTATAAATCGTAGCCCTAAGTCATATCATTTCACAGGTGACCTCCGACGGGTGTTAAATCAGCGGGGCAGAGCATTGGAATCTAGCCTCATTCCCGTGGCACCACATATAACCAAAGGTGGAGGATCAAGGGATTCCACAGTGGTGGTAGGATCTTAGCCTCGGCCGTTGGCCCTGTGGTCAACATATGACCACAATCGATGGCTGCAAGTGCAAAGAGGTGGTGGTGGGTGGTTAGCCTAGCCCCTGACCACATGGGCCACACTATCAACGATGCGGAAAGATTTTTGGAGCACAAGGCTATTGGGTATTTAAAATAATTGACAATTTGCACCAATTTTGGGTGAATTTGTAATATTCCCAAATGGGAAAAGAAGGAATATAGTGCATAGAACTTAAAATAACAGTGTAAATCAACACATAAAATGTAAGAAGATAATATAGCCATCATATTAATATCATAGCAGCAAAATTTCTACAAGTTCCTAACGAAATAGTCACTCAAGTTGGAAAAGCAAGCCTCAAGGGAACATGTACATGAAATATGAAGAACCCTGCTACACAACAAATACCCAAGGCTATGAAAACACGGTTTTATTAGATATAATTGTTGCTCAATAATTTCAATACATGGATCTGAAGTTATATGGCTCAAATAATTCCAGGAACATAGATCTAAGCTCCTAAGCACATTTCCAAGATAACCCAGGAAGGGTTTCTTGAAACACACAAAATGGAGAAAATACAAATATGGCCCTAGGGCTGAATAATTTATACAAATGGATAGATGATAGGAGGTTTCTTATCTGATTTATAAATTTATGAAATATCCTCCTATATATTCTCCAAATGAGAGGTTTATCCCCTCACTGAAAATCTATCTCCTCCAACTAGGGCTCCAAACCCTTTACTGCAACTGCACACTGAAATAACGAAGTTTCTTCAGAAAACTACAATGTAACTAATAGAAGTACCCTAGCCTAATGTTGGATGATGAAATAAGGTTCAGGGGTCCTCTTTGTTGGTCTCCCAATGGAAGGAAACTTTCCTGCAACTGAAATCGCGCAAGGAAGTGACCCAAATCAACTCTCCATTGTTGCACCCTGCAACACAACACAATACTCTGCAGAAACTTCACTCTACAACAAATATGTATCTTTCCCTGATGCCAGATAGTGGATAATGTAGTGCAATACTCTTCCAAGAGCCCCCCCAAGGAAAGAGGTGGGATTCCTAACCAAGAACACCCTATGCTAAATAGCACTGCAATATTAGCTAAACAGCTGAAGAGAGAACAAGTCTAAATAGACCATATACAAAATAATAATCTCAAAACATCCCCACATATGGCTGCCATCCTCTTCCTTATATAATTTATGAGCGTCCTCACCCTTGGCCCCACTCAATTAGGTCACTACCTCCATGCATTCAATCTCCCTCCAAAACTGCATTGTCCCACCATGAATGTCACTCCTCCATAACAACGTTGTTGATTTGGTCAAAGTTGACCCAGTCTTCATGCTCCAGCCCCCTTTTCACACCTAAGGGTCTTCAATCCAGATTTTAGATGACCTCCATTCACACTATGAGTTTATTTTATTCCTACTAAGGAGATTTATGGATCTCCATACCCTCTTATTCCTCTATATAAGAGAAAAATCAAAATTTAATACTCCAATTAGTTGTGTGCTAATTTAGGAATATTACAGTCCTCCCCTCCCAAAAGTTGCTTGTCCTCAAGCAATTGTAATGATATAATTGAAGCGCCTATACTCTTCCTCCTATAGCATCCTCATATGATAATTTCCTCCAATGAACAAGATGATTTCCCATCAATAACTCTCCAAGTTGCTCCTCCCAAGTGTATAAGTATGTCTTTGGTGAAAAATCCAAATGGATCTCATCATGAACAAGTGGAATATCCATGGAAGAAACTATATGTGTTCTAGAGGCCTTCTTTAGGCATGGGATCAGAAAATTATGGGAACCTTCCTTCCCATGTGAAGCCTCCATCCCGAAGCTATCATCCATACAAAATGAGTCACCCTCCAAAATGGTAACTCATAGAAATACTCCTCCACCTAAGGCTCCTGCAAAGAATGTGGCCTCCTTTTTTGAACTTGATAGACCAAATTGTCTATCCCATGTTGTACCTCTTTCCACTTATGATAAGTGTAGAGTGGTTGTTTATTTTGGGCTGTAATAATTTTTCCTTCTAGGGGCAAGAAGGAAACTGGATCTTCAAAGATCCTCTCTCTAGATTCATGAATCATGCTGACCCAACCCACCCCATATATGATGAATAGGACATCATCATTATATGGCATCCAAATGAGAAAGATACTGAAGGTTTTTTGTAGTGCTGGAAGGTACCAACAATTTCCCAAGTGGTCACAACGTAGTTTTTCTAATTGTTGTTTCAAAATATAACATGGCAAGTTGTCTCCCAATAAGTTGCTAGTTGTACATGTCATCTCATCTACTAGAAAATAGTAAATTACATTGTTTATCAACTGAGCATACAAATAATATAACAACACTTTCCCCAAGCCATTCAAGAAATGGCTATCCCCATCATTGATGTTGGTCCAAAAATGACCATGAAGCCCAAATCGAGGCTTGCCCTCTTGTGGAGCAGTGCACTATATAGAGATGGTAAGAGAATGCAAATACTGTGTTAGATAATCAATAAGTGCAAAAACACAATTATTACCATGTATTGAGAGTAGGTTTATAATAAGATCCATGAATGAGCCCTCCATAGTGGTATCGCATATCTCCTTGAAAAGGAATGAACCATGTGTTTCATGCAAAGCATTCTTCTTATGCTTGGAGATCTAAGTCAAGAAGATCATATCATGGTAATAAATTTCTCCATCCGCTACTCCATCACTCTTATCTCCTAATTTTCCATGAAGTACATTATATGTGAATTGATCCTGAGAACACTCCATCAACAAACCCAACCTCCCAAGTGATAGCACTATTGGCCTTTCTAATAAGGCTCATGTCATCTCATAGCTCCATTATTTGACATGCCAAATGTAAAATTCATCTACCATAATGCTGCTATATATGCGAGATTCTTTCAAAAGTGGAAGTAATTCCTGATCCTCCAAGTCTATGGAGTAGCCCCTTTTCACCATGATGGTGCCATCACCTATTCCTGCAACGTCATGCAAAGTGTGGGAGAAAATCAGCCCATACTCTCCCAAGAGTTTCCAAATAAACCACAACTCTTGTTGCCTTCCCACACGTTCACCATATAAACCATGGAGCAACAACATGATGGTTGACATGAAATATATCACATCACCCCAATACACCCAAACTCCTTGCTACCATATGATGTAAGTTCCATGCCAAGTTCCAACCATTTGCACACCCTTTGGAATAGGATATGCTACATGATGTCAAAACTCTTCCAAGAGCATCCAACATAGCCATGCCTCCTGCTACCCTATGTCATATAAATGCAAGTGGCTCACCAACCCCTTATGCACCATCCACACCCATTCATCCAAATGTTGGTGTCTCCTACCATGCTCCACTTTCGTACTCCTCCAATAGACAATACCATCCTCCCAAATCAGATTTCTATTTTTTCATTTCATGGGATATTGAAATGCAATCTCCTGGAGATATCCAAATGAATTCCACTCATCCATGACCAATTTGACCCCATAAGGATCCAAATAAGATGTAGGAAAAAACTTCTCATCAATATGTGAAGCTCTCATCAAGAAGTATCCATCATCATAATGGAATATGTCACCCATCATAAGATGTCCTCCATCAATCATCTGCCTATCCAATGTCACACAAGTATAATGGTCATCAAAATTCCCCAATAATATTTGGGCCCCCAACTCATCACTACTGCTCAATGACAACATTTTTGATCTCCATGATGGTGCATCTGCTGTCTCATGATCATGCATAATGTTGAACATATAGTTTTCCATTAGATTTCCAAGGATAATGTTTATCCTATCCTCCAAAATTCTACACTCCAACCCTAAGAGTTGTGTGTAGCTCAAAAATGATATACTAGGATGACTGTATATCTCCTCCTTGAGAAAATCAAGGGTCATTAGCGCAGTGATAGTCTGCTACTCCAAATCAGCAATTTTATTTGATCCTAGGTCATGCATTTTCCATGATATCATGTTTTCATAATCCTCCATATGATGTTTTGAAACAATAGGAAATGGAAATATGTGCATACCTTGGTAAATCTTGGAACATATTGTACTGCTACAAGGGTTCCTTCCTCCGATGTGATGACTTCCCCAACTACTGATGATGATGAATGCTCCTCTATGGATGCATCAGTGCTGGTCCAAGTCTCCTCCTCCTCATGCATCTACAGAATAGTGCATGGGACTCTAAATTTCAAGATATCAAGACCACTTTGCAAAGGTGCAAGTGTTCTTTCTCCTGATGCAAGTGCTCCTGCAACAAGTTGTGGTGGAATTTCCTTCTCTTATTTCTTCTTTTCAAACCTCTTGATCAACCTTTGAGTAAAATCTACATATGTAATCACTCTTGCATGACTCAAATAGTTGAACCACCAAATGTTTGCTTGAACTTCAAGGTGCAGTGCTAAAATATCAACAGCTTCTTTCCGTACTACTGGATGTAGTAGGAAAAATGCATCCAACTTCATTCCCCAAGCCTTTCTTATGCATGTGGATGACCCATCGAAAGTAGACAATAGAAATCTATTGCTGCAAGGTATCCTTTCTTCTTTGAGCTGAATGAATTGTGGGATAGTTAGATTATCCTTAAAAGCTCTAGGTTGAGACTTATATTATGCAATATACTCACTTATAATCTCATGATCCAAGTGTCCTTCCTCTCCATGCCTTTTTTCTTCTTCTTCAAAAGAAAAGGGTATAGTGTATTTATTTGGAGCTCTATGAAATACCGGTTTTCTCTTCTGTTGATAGGAAGTGCATGGTCCTTCCTCATCTTGAAACCCTAATGAGGTCTCATTGTTTCTCTCCATTCTTCTTTGCTTGACCTCCTTGGTGAGGTCCCTCTTAGATCTGAAAAGAGATGAAATAAAACTCATTCTTTCCATCATTCTAGTCTCTTTCTTCTTATAGCATATTGGCTCATATCCACATGCTGAGCCAAGATTATGCTCTCATACCATTGTAATATTCCCAAATGGGAAAAGAAGGAATATAGTTCATAAAATTGGAAATAGTAGTGTAAATAAACACATAGAATGTAAGAAGATCATATAGCGATAATATTAAGATCATAGTAGCAAAATGTATACAAGTTCTTGAGGAAATAGTCACTCAAGTTGGCAAAACAATCGTTAAGAGAACATGTACATGAAATATGAAGAACCCTGCTACACAACAAATACCCAAGGCTATGACATCACAATTTAATTAGATATAAATGAAGTTGAATAATTTCAATACATGGATATGAATTTATATGGCTCAAATAATTCCGGGAATGGAGATCTAAGCTCCCAAGCACATTTCCAAGATAACCTATGAAGGGTTTCCTGAAACACACAAAATGCAGAAAATACAAATATGGCCCTAGGGCTCAATAATCTCTGCAACTGGATAGATGATAGGAGGTTTCTGATCTGATATGGAAATGTATGAAATCTCCTTCTATAGATTCTCCAAATGAGAGGCTGATCCCCCCACTGAAAATATATCTCCTCCAACTAGGGCTCCAAACCCTCGACTACAACTGCACACTGAAAGAATGCAGTTTATTCAGAAAAATGCATTGTAACTAATAGAAGTACCTTAGCCTAATGTTGGATGATGAAATAAGGCTCAGGGGTCCTCTTTTCTAGTCTCCCAATGGATGGAAACTTTCCTCCGACTAAAATCAAGCAAGGAAGTGACACAAATCAACTCTTCACTGCTACATCCTGCAACACAACACAATAATATACTGAAACTACATTGTACAAAAAAGGTGTAGCTTGGCCTGATGTCGGATAGTGGAAAATGTAGTGCAATAATCTTCCAAGAGGCCTCTGAAGGAAATAGGTGGGATTCCCGACCGGAAACACGTTGTGCTAAACAACACTAAAATCTTAGCTAAACAACTGAAGAGAGCACAAGTCTAAACAAACCATATACAAAATAATAATCTCAAAACAACACCCCATATGGCTACCATCATCTTCCTTATATAAGTTATGAGCTTCCTCATGCTTGGCCTACTCAATTAGGTCACTACCTCTATGCATTAAATCTCCCTCTAAAATTGTGTTGTCCCACCATGAATGCCACTCCTCCATTACAATATTGTTGATTTGGTCAATGTTGACCCAGTCTTCATGCTCCAACCCCCTTTTCACCCCTAAGGGTCTTCAATCCAACTCTTAGATGACCTCCATACACACTAGGAGTGTCCTTTATTCCTACTAAGGATATTTATGGGTCTCCATATTCTCTTATTCCTCTATCTAAGAGAAAAATCAAAATTTAATATTCCAATTAGCTGTGTGCAAATTTAGGAATAGTACAGAATTTGTGACCTCCTAAGTGGATAAAAGGGAAAAAATGTCGCTCTCTTTGCAAGTTGATCCATTTTGGAGGATGAATAGTAGAAGAAACTTGGGAGAGCCATAACGTGATGATTGTTTTTCCCTTTTTAGCCCAAGAAGAGCCCAGCTAAGGGTCTTTGGAAATTTTGAATCCAATGGAGGTATCTATTTACTGATTGGAAAACTTATGGAAGGGATTTTCTTAGGTTTTATTATTTGACTGCAAAGGATAATAAGTGGTTTGAAGAATTTCTTGAAGGCTTGTCAGCATGGAGAGGACCTTGTAGGGATTTTTATACCTTCACATGTTATCTGCAGTAAATTAAACATCTATAATGCAACTCATGTTTATCTTTTATCATTATATTTTCTTTAGGAAATATCACTTTTAGTACTTAAATGTGGAATTTTTGTACATGCATTCTCATTTTCAGATAGAGTACACGGTCCTGTTGTGAGAGCCCTTTTATTATTGATTGTTTCATGGTTGAATGTAGGTTTTCATGCTTTTTAGAGTGAGCGTTCCCTACAGGATAATTGTTCCTTGAAGGGGAAATTAACCACTCATTTTGTCAACAAAGTTTATGTACTCTTTATCACTAAAATCTATGGAGCATTTTACCTGTGTTAGCAGGCCTGAAGATGTAGCTTAGGAGGGATTAACTCCACCAAAAAATTTTGTGTTGTATCTCTTCATGTTTTCCTTTATGAGTTAAATGATTATATGTTTCTTTTTTAAATTTCACATGAAAACTAACTCATTATCCTTAAAGAGACCATAAAACGTGTTGATATAATAAGACCCATTTTTACTTGCAAAGCGTTAGAGGATGGTCATTTTTTTTAGGAAGGATAATTTCTCCTCCAATTTCAGATTAATTGGTATCAAAGGTTCTGACCAAGTTGTAGGTATGGGAAAGAAGCTACAATTTCCAGAGCTAAAGAAGATGAAATTCTATCTTCGAATGAAGAATGTTGAATTAAGGAGAATGCTTAAGGTTATTGAAGAGGAGAAGATACATATGCTCCTTTAGTTACAACATGTTCTTTAGGAAGAATTTGGTGAAATTTCCACTCCATAAGAAGAAAAGAATACCTCCAAAGTGAAGCCAATTTTTTGCCATGGTCCAAACATAGGTTAGGGACACTATGTGGAGAATGATACTTGTGAGTTTTTTCAACATCTAAAATATTCTCATTCTATACCCATTGGTAAAATTTGGTGGATTGAGTGATTTTTAGATTTTTCATCAACATTTGAAGAAGAATGTATGGGTGGAAAATCCGAGGCAATCAACATCTCTAGTTTAAATAATTTAGTTTATGTTAATAACACATATTTTGAAAACTTTGAGCAACATAATAAATGAATTGGTATGAATTTGCTAGCTTAGATGGTTTACAATGGAGGAGACCTTAGAATAAATGGCAAAGGAATCACTAATCCTATCATGGTGAAAGAGAGACCAAGATATCATAGATTGGGATAACGTTATAAAGAGTTTGGATAGTGTTCTAAACTATATGAGGTAAAGATATCATCAGAGAATGATAGGTCACACCAAGATGGTAGTGATAATGAAAATTTGTCTCCCAAATTGGATGAATGCTTCAAAGGAATTTTCATATGATTTTCCAATCCACATCCTCAAATTTACACCCCAAGGGACAAGCATAAATATCATGTGGATTTTCCAAATGTTGGTAGTTTTCATTATTTGTGGGACATGTGTCCTTGCACATTTTGTGATGCAGTTGACCATTTTGTGGATGAGTGTGAGAAATAGAAGGTGATGGTCAAAATAGTGGACCAAAGTCTTGGCATCAAGCATGAAGAACCCCCCTTAAGTTTGAAGACTTCCTTGTTGATGGGCAAGTGAAAGTTCTTTTGTACCCATGGTAACATGCATGTGCATGGGAATGAAAGGTGTTGTAAAATTCATCTAGAACTTTGTCCCAAGAATGATAAATAGGTTATGAAAAAAATGAAAGGAAATCAATAGGTGGCAAATAGAATATTGGCATAGTTCCTAAGTCAACCTTCAAAGCATAATAGATGAAGAAAGAGAACCCATAAGCCTAGGAGAGGCAAATATTGAGTAGATTGTTTGTATAGTTTGATGCTTTGTAAATTGTAAATACTTGTTGTTTATTACCTTTTTTTTTTTACTTTGTAAATAGAAACAAGAATAATCACTATTTTCAAAAAGGATTTTTCTCATTAACATGACATCTTACATTGTCTTGTTTATAAGTTCAATTGTTACAGAAATTTTTTGGGATGAACATGTGTATGTCATCTAGTTTGTCTACAATTGTGTCATGTACTCACCGATACAAGTGTTCAAGATGATTTTTCTTGTGAATGAAATATTTGATAAAGGTTGTACAAGAAATGAATCTTTTTTTTTGGAAAAATCAAAATGTGTCATAAAATTCTTGCAACCAGATTCCTTTTTTGTACCAGTGCAATTTGAGGAAAGTAAAAAAAATTTGAATCAGTGCATGGTAAGCATTCAATTGCTTATGATTTTCAAGATGGAAATTCAAGTGTGTCTTCAATAAGGGATCCTCTAGATGAATTTGTTTGAGCCATGAAAAATGGTTTTGGAGAGAATGTTCATATTACATCCATCGATGTTTTTTTTCCTACATGGTGATAAGAATTATGGCTCAATTCTTGACAGGAAGGTGAGGACCTCATGCAAATAATAGGTGGAGTACTTTGATTAGATCTTGAAGGAACCAACTGAAAACAAGACATTAAGGATTGATATTTAGAAAGTTTTGAGTTTTTTCCTCATTTTGTTTGCTTGGAGAAGATAACTTTTGGAGTGAAAAAGTTCCTAGTGGGGAGGTATGATCTAGAGATAATTTTTTTTTCTCAAAAATGAAACTGCCTTGCATATTTTGAAACTAACATTAATTTTTAGTGTTCGTTGTTCTGATTCCAATGAAAATTTAATCACCTCAATCTGATGTCGTGTGATAAAGTTATGATGTTCAGATGGTTTTCCTTAACAACTAAAAGAATTGTAGGTGGAGTGACTGAATTGTAGACGTGGAAATCCGTATCTTGGTGTTACGATGACATAAGCATGCCAAGTGGACATACGGAACCAATCAAAACTCACCACGTTTCAAGATCGTACATGCATAGGTGGTTGAATCTGATCGGTTCTTTTGATGTTTGGTGGCCGAATTAGAGGCTTCCATGTGGCCCAATCAGATGCAACCATGTGGCGACTCCACGCTAGCTAAAATTTTATTTATGGGCTGGGTGACCTTCGTATGGATCGAACATGTGACCTGCTACATGTAGACTCAACACTTTACTGTTGGGCCCGTACGGAGGACAAGTTGTGTAGTAAGCCCTGACCCCTAGTCTTTTTATTCGCAATAGAACCCTGGTTCGAGAAAAGGTGAGGGATTGGGGACTTTCCCTAGCCCCTGGTAATGTTCATAGTTATAGGAGCTGATGTAGACATAGTGGAGGGCTCAAGGATGATTCCCTTGCCCCTCGTCATGAGATAGATCATGAGACTGAGCGTGAGAGAATTGAAGGGCCTTGTAGAAAAGGGTGGGTTATAATCCCAAACCCCAAGTCATATCATTTTACATGTGAACTCCTACTACTGTTAAATGGGTGGCGTGGAGAATTGAACCCTAGCCCTGGTCCCATTGCACCACATATAACCAGAGTTGAAGGAGCCAGGGCTTTATTGGTGGGGGAAGGTTGTTAGCCCTAGCCCCCATCCCTATGGTCAAAATATGACCGCAACCAATGGTAGTAGGTGTAGAGCCCAACCCCCTGCAACATGGGCCACATGACCAACGACAAGGCCAAAATTCCAAAGTGCGGGGTTATCAGGAATTTAAAAGAAGCGAGAATTTGCACCTATTACGGGAAAATTTGTTGCCTCCCGAGCGGATAAAATGGAAAAAATGTCTCTTTATTTGTGGGTTGATCCAATTTGGAGGAAACATAATAGAAAAAACTTGGGAGAGCCATAAATTGATGCATTTTTGGTTTTCTTGAGCCCAAAAAGAGCCCAGATAGGGGTTTTTGGACATTAAAATTCCATTAGAAGCCTCTATTTACTAATTGGAGCACTTTTTGAAGGACCTTTTTTAGGTTTGAGCCTTGGAGTGCCAGGGATAATCAGTGGTTTGAAGAATTTTTTAAGGCTTTTGAGCATGGAGAGGACCTTGTAGGGATTTTCCAACCTTCATATGTTATTTGTATCAACTGTAACATCTATGATGCAACTCATGATTATATTTTGTCATTATTTCTTTTTGAGGAAATATCTCTTTTAGTACTTCAATGCGGAATTGTTGTACATGTATGCTAATTTTCACATAGAGTATAAGGTCTTGATGTGAGAGCCCTTTTCTTGTTGATTTTTTCATGTCTGATTGTAGCTTGTCATGTTTTTTAGAGTGAGAGTTCCTTGCAAGAGAATGTTTCCTTCAAGGGGAAACTAGCCAATCATTTTTTTAGCACACTTTATGTACTCTTTATCACTGAAATATATGGATTGGTTTAGCTATCTTACCAGGACCAGAGATGTAGCCTAGGAGGGGTGAACTCCATCACCAAATTATTTTTTGTCTCTCTTCATGTTTTCCGTCATTATTTAAATGATGATATGTTGCTTGTTTAAAGTTCTCATGAAAAATAACACATTATCCTTGAAGAGACCATAAAACTTGTTAATATAATAAGACCCCTTTTTACTTGCAAAGTGTCAGAGGATAGTCAATTTGTTTTAGGAAGGAGAAGTTCTCCTCCAATTTCAGATCATTGAGTGAGTAGTCACACAAAAGGAGCATCAACCACAATATATATTTGATTCTAGGATAAATACTTCCAAGTATGGTTGCATATCGAATGAAACCCGAGGAAAATGAATACATAAGGAGACATATTTATGAGTTGTTGGAAAATGGGTTGAGAAGGGAGAGCTTGATTCAATGCACTGTGTCTACTATACTACATCCAAAGAAGAATGTAGAGTGGAGGATGTGTATAGATTCCATAGAAATCAACAAGATCGTGATTGGATATGGATTTCCATTCCCACTGATGGAATATTTGAGTGGAGTAGCTTACTTTTCAAAGATAGATTTGAAAAGTGGTTACCATTATATTAAGGTCATAGAAGGGGATGAGTGGAAGAAAACTCTCCAAACCAATGAAGGCTTCTATGAATAACTACTCATGCCATTTAGACTGACAAATGCACCCTATACATTCATGTGTTTTATGAACGAAGTCTTCAAGGTGTTCATTGGTAACTTTGGCATTGTTTATGTAGGTCATATTTTATTTTTCAATCAAACTAAAGGAGAACACCTCATACATGTGAGACATGTTCTCGAAAGATTTAAACAAGAAAAGTTGATAGTTAATCATAAGAAATGTACTTTCATGAAACGTGAGTGAGTATACTTATGATTTTTCATTTCCAAAGATGGAATGAAAATGGATCTGGAGAAAATAAAGGCAATTGTGAATTAGCCTTCACCTAAGAGGATTTTCAAAGTTAGAATATTTCATGGCATAACCATCTTCTATTGGAAATTTATCAATAATTTCAGTGGTCTCTATGCACCTATCATAGATACAATCAAGAAGTACAAAAAAATATTTTTTAGGATAAAATAGCAGATAAAAGTTTCCATCTATTAAAAGAGGAGATCATGAAGAAACTAGTGTTGAAGTTTGCCGACTTCAATCAAATTTTCCAATTAAGGTGTGATGCGAGTGGGACATCTATTGGAGTTTTACTTAGCCAAGAAGATAAACTTCTTGCATATTTTAGCAAGAATTTAAGTAATTCAAAATAAAAATACTCTTCATATGACAAAGAGTTCTATGGTGTGATTCTAGATTTGAAGCATTGGAGGCACTGTTTAATCCCCGATGAGTTTGTTCTGTTTTCTAATAATTTTACATTACAATATATAATGAATCAGCACAAGTTGAACCATAAGCACACCAAGTGGCTTTAATTTCTACGTATTTTTATGTTTATTATGAAGAATATAAGTGGAAAAGAAAAAAATGTAGTCGGTGCTTTAAGTAGTAGGAGTTTGATCATGCAAGAGAGTTAAGTGAAGGTTTTATGTTTTGACTATTTTAAGGATTTGTACGAAATTGATGTCTATTTCCAAGAATATATTGATGCATTCAAGGACCTTATAAATAGAGATAACATCCCATGTAAAGAGTTCTTATTGCATAATGGTTCATTATTCAAGAACAATCGACTATGTATTCACAATAGTTCTAGGGGAGAGAATTTTGTACAAGAAAAGTACAATGGAGGGTTGGAAGGACATTTTGGGGATAATAAAACACTTAATTACCTAGATCATTTCAATTTTTGTCCAAAGATGAGAGTGAGTGCGTAGAAATATGTAGGTAGGTGTACGACATGTCAACATGTGAAAGGAAAGAGTAAAAATGTTGGACTATATACTCTTTAACCCATTCTTGGTAGACAGTGGGACTCAGCAAGTATGGGTTTTTTTTTTACCCAGTATTGTAAAGACTCAACGAGGTAATGAATCAATACTTGTATTTGTGTCACACATATGGCTCATTTTATTCGATGTTACCAAATTAGTCACACTACACATGTGGCTAACATATTTTTCAATAAGATTGTTTGATAACATGGTTTATCCAAGAATATAATTTATGAGAGGGACACAATGTTTATAGGAAAATTTTGGACAACCTTGTGGAGGAAACTTGGAAATAATTTAAACTTCAGCTCAACCTATCATCTAGAGTCTGATGGACAGATTGTGGTAGTGAACATAACTCTTAGAAACATATTGAGAAGCCTTGTAGGTGATCATCCCAAGGATTTTCATCGTCTATTAGCTCAAGCAGGGTTTGCATATACTGATTTTCCAAATAGGAGCACAGGGAAAAGTCCATTTCATATTTTGTATGGAACACATCCTAGGGGAGTTTGTCTGCTAGGAGATTTTGGAAGAATGAAACAAATAAGTGTTGAACGATAATAATTTGTAGTAATAATGAGGGAGTTGGATGAGAACGTTAAACATAGGTTACAAGATAGCATCTCAGAATACAAGAAAAAAGAAGATTTAAAGAGAAGAGAAGTGAACTTTGAGGTGGTAGACAAGGTCTTAACTCACATGAGAAAGGAAAGGTTTCCAAGAGGGGCATATAATAAACATAATTTAAATAATATAGGTCCTTGCAATATACCTCGTAAGGTTTCTAAAAATGCTTATGAACTTGAGTTACCTACATGCATAGATATTTCACAAATTTTCATTGTGAGTGATTTGTATCCTTCTCTAGCTGCTGAAAAAGGCTCATCTAAAAAATATGCAGAAAATGATGAAGTCAACAAGAATAAATGGGTAAAAAATTGCCTATGACAAAAAAATTGGAAGCTAAAATAATTTTGGACACAAAGGTTGCAAAGAATACTAGAGGGAAGGAATATTTGGAATAATTGGTGAAGTGGAAAGGTCATCCGGTTGAAGATTCTACTTGTATGATTCTGACATCTCTACAGAAAATAGATTATTCCTTGGAATTGCTTATGATTAGGAGGTCATAAGATCTTTGTTTCTTGGGAAGCCTAATGCAGGTGCATATATGGAACACAAAATTCTATGAAGACTGGCCTAAAGCTTTCCAATGTGATGGGATGGTCACATGGTAATGTTGGGGTGGGGTGAGTGGGGGGGGGGTGAGGGGGGGGGGGGACCTTTTTTTAGAAATTTTGAATGTTTAATTTAGGAGGATTTTTTATTTTCTTTTAATAATTCGAGGAGATATTTTCTGTTGTAAATATTTTTTTTCTTCCTTTGTTTCGTAGAGAAGATTAAACGATTCATCTCCTGACACTCTTCATTGTCCCATGTTAGTTTTTATTTTTAAAGAGAATGATTGCCTGGAAGAAAAAAAAAGAGAGGAGAAGAGAGGGATCATTATTTTTCCTAGTGAACTTACATTTTTGTAGGTTTCAATGGATGTGCTTTCCTTCTGTGTGAATAGGAAAGTGTTTGTTTTTTGTGAATGTTAAAATTGAATAACTAATGGGGCAATAGGTTGATATTGTTTTCAGTTGAATCAAAGTCCAACGTTTGAAGCAAATCGTTGTCTTCATGTAATCTATTACTAAACAAAATTGTATTCCTCTTTGTTGTTAATCTTTAAAAGTGTGTGCTTATTCCATCATATTACATTAATAATAATAGCATTGAAGCCTCAGTCATTGTGATTGGTTCATATATTTTCTATATCCTAGTTGAAATGGTCTCACAACCTGGAGAGGAATATGGTACAGTGTCCAGGAGAGGGAATTTTATGTAGTTATAACAAATTGAGTGCTAAAATAAAGTACCTCTATTTGGAATGTTCTCACGACCGTTAGATTTGATTTTTGACCATTAGCTTTGAGCTAGCGTGCAATCCTTAACGACGAAAGGTGAGTGGGATAATTTCATGTGTCAAGAAGAAGGTTTGGGACATGGACAGATGGTAAAGGAAAGAATTTGAGTCGTTTCATCTCCCTGGAAACTAAAATACATTTTTTAACATCCACTACAAAATCATTTCATAGCGATAGAGCAATGAATTGGAAAATAGGCTCTATGGAATAATTTCATAGGCACTACATTAAAAAAAAATTATCGATTGCATCTCAGTTTCTAGTTCTCCTTTTGGCCTTGCCGTTGTACTAAAGCCCGAGGGCCACATCATCGAAAACTATTATAGATTCTCCTTCCTAATTAATAATAAGAAAATAAAATAGACCCAACATTGAAAAGGCCCAAATGCCACTCTAAAATATCATCATTGTAACTAAGAACAAAAATTCCAAACTCAACACTGATACTCTCAAGAGAAACAAATGGCTCGACCACCTCAATGTAGAGCTAAAACCGAGATAGCATTAAGACCATAGAAAGAATCAACAATAAGAACCAAATACAAATTTCTATTGTATGAAAGCAACCCCTAAGCACTCACCCCAAGGCCACTCCATTTTTTTCCATGAAATTAGTTCCGTAATGCCTTAAAATATATTTCTAAAAAAAAACAGTTGCCTATAGTTTAAACAATACCCTTGACTCATAAATAAAATACGCATGAAAAGACCCCTTCCGCCCACCCTAAAACATTGTCTAATACATAGAATCGACACCTAATGATACCAAATTAGCAACCTCAAAACTAAAATAGACATCTATAGGCAAAAAAGAAAATAGAAAGTCTAGATAAAACAAAAAAATAGCCTAAAAAGCCATAAAGAATGTGGTAATTGATAAATATGACAACTGACTAGAATTCAAAGCTCCCAGTAATAAAAAGTTGACTAAATAAATCATAAAACTTATCTAAATATTCAGCGATCTTCACAATCCACCACCATCACCCTTTGTTGCACCAATTCAAGGCCAATCGCTCAACACCAAGGTCTCCACTAGCTCAAATGAGAAGAAAAATCTACAGGAAGAGGTTGAGGTCCAAACGTTTCATCTAAACAAACCCTCAATAATGGAAATATCTCCCTCCATAACACCACAATAATTAAGGTTACCAACTGTGAGCAATGCAATTCATTGCACGTGAAATCAGGTTGCGTCATGTGTTCCTTTATTACCCATCAAGTTAGAGGGGGTAATTGAAACTACCCCAAATCCTCCACCTCCTTCGCATTAACACCCAATCAAGAACTGAATATTATAATATTAATAATGTTATATTTTTTTGCTCCATATGGGGTTCACTTTGAGAAAGACACCCCATGTTCTATCTTGCATCACTCTGCACCTTTAGATTTAATCATAGGGGATTGAACAAAAATCAATCTTTATATTAATGTTTGAGTATTGTAAAAATATCAACTAATGTTTGAGTATTGTAAAAATATCAACGGCCAAATTAAGAAATTAATAGTTAATAATAATTAACAAAAAAGAGTTTAACTCACGAGAAACTATTTAACCATTTGCCTTATCCATGTTCATATCGATAGACGGAGATAATAGAAATACAAGAGAAAAAAACGAGATAATATATATATTGTAAGTGCAGGTTATGGTGGTTGTGTGCACATCTGGAGCAGCAACAACATCAAAATAATGTATGTGTCTCGCAAGTGAAACACCTGCACCAACTAGTTTTCCATTTTTCAACAGTTCAATTCTTTATGTAACCAAGACATCGCTGCTCTTAGTGCCTCTCTCGCTGCAGTTTTGTTCCTAATTACTCTGGTTTTGTTATTTTCTTCGGCTCTGTAAATGCACCCACCATAATTTTAGGTAAAACATTATTTTATGTCATTATTGATTATGTACGCGGCTGTGTGGTGATTATACGTATACAGTAATATGTGTCCATTCCTTTGTTTTATGTGATGTCATGTTTGGGTTCCTCCCTCATCTTGATGTCGTAGGAATCTCTGATGGGTGCTTCATATGATCATCAGGATGAGAAGGCATCTCTGTATTCGGTGTAAATTTCACAATGTAAAGATTTATACTAGTAAAATCATAAAGGTTTTCTCACTCAGACATGCATTACTGTTACGTTATCATCGTTTCCCCTTGTATCTCTTACGTCTGACTTCACCTTTTTTTATATTGGATAGCTCATATTGGATTGATCATCACGAATGGTCAAGGTAGGAATCTCTGACAGACTTATTTTTCATGTTCACTTCCAATTATAGTAGTGAATACAGGTTTATTTTTTACAAGCTATAATTTTTCGTAATATTTTAATGTTTTAGGATATTTCTATTCTAAAATATTTGGATTTAATATTTCATTAACAATTTTATATAATTTAATGGATTAGATTTAATGGTTAAGAACTTAAATTAGGATGTAGCATATTTACATTGACAAAGGGCAGAGTATATTAATTTATATATATATAAAAAAAAAAAAATTAATATTTTTTTTATTTAAAAAATTTAATAGTAAGAGATCTGAAGTAAGATATAATATATTTAAATTGAAAAACACTCTAATTTTTATAATTATTATTTATAAATATATTTGTGTTATTAAATTTTTTATAATTGTTTTATTTTTATTTAAATAATATTAATTAATTTTTAACTTTAAAAATATTTTTTGATTAATTTTGGATTTAATAATATTTAGAATTAAATATTTTCTTAATATTTTTATACCATTGGAACGGACTTCATGATTAATGGTTAAAATAAACATTAAGATGTAAGATGAGAAGAGAAGGCATCTATGTATTCGTGTAAATTTCACAATGTAAAGATTTATACTTATAAAATCATAAAGGTTTTTTCTTTCACTTCTTACGGTTTCCCCTTTATCTCTTATGTCTGATTTCAAACCTTTTTTTTATATCGGATAACTGATATTGGATAGCTCATCACGAACGGTCAAAAGAAAAGAAGGCATGTCTGAAAGGCTTCCTTTTTCATGTGATCTTCCAATCATACTAGAGAAATAAGAAGTCAAACGTATATTTAATTTTTACAAGTTATAATTTTAAGTAATATTTAACGTAATATTTTAATGTTTTAAGACATTCTGATTTTAAAATATTTATATTTTAATATTTAATTAACAGATTTATATAATTTAATGAATTAAATTTAACGGATATGAATTAGGATGTGGCATATTTACATTGAGAAAAGACATAGTATATTCAATTATATATAAAAAAAAAATTTGTACTTGGGAATTCTTTTAGACTTAAATGAAGATAACATTTCTATAAAATTTATTGGAATTAATAATTAAATTTACCATGTATTTAAATTTGAAAATACTCTAATATGTATATTTTTATAATTTGAATTTTTAAACTTAAATGAAATTAACATTTCTATAAAATTTAACGCAATTAATGGTTACGAATATAGAGTAATATAGGATATATTTAAATTTGAAAACATTATATTTTTATATTTTTATAGATATATTTGTGTTATTAAAATTTTTATAATTTTTTAATTTTATTTGTGATATTCTCAATCAGTTTTTAACATTAAGTTTTTTTTTTTTTAATTGGTTTTTGATATAAATATATTTAGATTTAAATATTTTATTAATATTTTTATATTATGGTTAAAATAAACATTAAGATGTAAAATGAGAATGAATGAAATATGTATATTTTTCTGAACTTAAATAGTATCAAGATTAGTCTTTCTTTTTGCAAAAGGCTATATTCCACATAAATATCACGAATCAATATAATGGATAATAAGTAAATATCATGATAAATAAGTTATTTTTTATTTACAAACAATACATTGCATTATAACAAAATATCCCATTCTAAAAAAATATATACCTAAAATTTAATTTAATTAAAAATTCAATAATTGAAAAATCTACTCACACATTCAGTTATTATTTACTAACTTTGTAACTTAAAAAAAGAAAATTCTAAGCATTTGAATCAATAATGAAGTGAAAACTAATCCTCCACACCATACCACTCAAACATTTCCAATGTTTAGTTAATAAAGTTGTTCCCTTTGAGAAAAACTCCCCTAATGCAAGGTACTCTGCACCTTCATTAAACAATAATGTTAGAAGATTGAACAAAAATAATAATAGTTAAAAAAAAAAATTATTTGTTTAATTCATGGAAAACTTATTTTAACTGTTTGCCTTGGCCTTGCTCGTATTGAGAAAGGGAGATAGTAGAAATGCACTCTTCTCTCTGAAATGACTTTTCCTCTGAGAATATTTACATGTGAAGAATTGAACGTGGAACTTATGTTGGGTTTTATTTGTTGTTTTTCTTGTTTTTCGAGAGTTTAATGTTAGGGTTTTATTTGTTGATTTTTTTTTTTCCGCAGATTTCGATGCGCAAAAGAAGGGGGAATGAGGTTCTGATAAGTAATGACCGCAGAGACGAAGTTGTTACAGGTGTGAAGGTCAAGGGTTACAAGATGGGATGGTTATCAATGGGCAGAAATTTGGAGCGGAACTTCCATTTCAATGTTGATTTTAGGGGGATGTCCTTGTCGTTTGAGGTTACCACCATCCTACGGCAGACTTGAGGAATCTAGATGGAATCCATTAATTAACATAACAAAGAATCCACAACAGAAACATACTGAAACCCATTCCACTCATGATTTTCTTATATTGAGTAATTGTATTTTTTATTTCTTTTTTAGACCAAAATCATATCAATGTGTCTATGATCTGTCTAGCTACCATAAACTTTTCCTGTTCCATGGATAAAAGGAACACCATCCTCAACCTGGAAGCTTTGATATAATCTTGTAGACCCTTGCCTTAGTCCACTTGTATCCTTGAAGAAGCTGGATGGAAGCCATTAATTAGGGTAACGAAGCATGTGCAATAGAAACACACTGTAACCAAACCCACCCACAGGATTTTATATTGGATATGTGTATTTTCTATTTCCTTTTTGACCAAAATCATATTTTGACTATGATCCGTCTAACTGCCACAAACTCTACCTATTTCGTGGATATAAGGAACACCATCCTCAACCTGGAAGATTTGATATAATGTTGTAGGATGTGTTGCACAGTGAATTAGGCTTAAAACTGTTAAAAAAAATTTCCTGCTCTTCACTGGGGATATTTGTGTAGATGGGTGAGGAATTTTGAGCTGAAGGCTTCAAACATCTTTGATATCATGGACTCTTCAACCCAACCTAGTAATTTAGTTTAAGTCAAATTTGATAGTATCTCCACATCTTCTAATAGAAGCCCTTATGAAACTCGACCAGGGGTTTTTCCCTTATTCACTAAAGAAACTGCTTTATGTAGTTATTCAATGACTGGGGTCAGCTCTTGTTTTTATTTTCTGATATTATTTTGGGATGCATTCTGAGAAGGCTTTTGCATTATTATGAGATGTGTCGTCCTTATCAATCAACAAATTATATAAATAATCCTTTTCGTAATTTTTTTTTTTTGGGTGCATGTTATCTTTGTTTATTTTTAAAATCTTGTACTGAGTCGTCTTATCAGGTATGATCCATGGGAGGATTTTGAATCCTTGACTCTCTTTGAGGCATTGAATACTAGATCTCTGTTTTCGGAATAATTTCGCTTATTTTGTATGCTAGGTCTTGAGTATGTTCGACTTAATTTTACCTTTCAGTGAAGTCCTCTGACCTCAACTTGCCCTATCCTCTCTGCAATGTTTCATTTTGACCCTTCATTTTTTTCCTTTCTTCGAATATAGTATGAAAATATTTACTTCAGTTGCATTTAAACATTTTTCTACTTCTTTATGGTATATTTTCGATCCCGAGTGGGTTTATTCTTCTCTCACAAACCTTTACGACGCATTCCAATATGGTTGTTCACATCACATGAAGTCAAACTTGAAAGGGGTTTGTCAGGGATATGGTTTTCCCTTTAAACTGGCATTTTCTTCCTTCCTATTCTTCCACCTTTATCCTCTCTCGAGTCATCTTTCATTCTCGAATGAAAATAATATCACGTACTGTAACCCTAGTTCTCCTTTTTATTATTCTTATGGACTCCTCTCATTACTTTCTTATATTCATTGTTGCCATTTTATATTGATTCAAAGAGAGTCAAACTACAGTAAGTGCAAAATTTTTATACAAGGAATAATTTCACAGAATGCTTGTGTGGTTCTCATGGCCTCGACTCTTTATAGATTATTTCCTTCTATTCATTGTATCCATTTCACACTGATTTGAAGAGATACAAACTACAATAAATGAAAAAAAAAAACATATACATGAAATAATTTCTTAGTGTTTGTGTAGTTCTTAGTATGAATCAAAATGAACATGAAATCAAACTTTGGTTTTTCAATTGAATAAATTATTTATGATTTACAAGTATTACCACTTTTGTAATATTTTGTAAGTTCACTTCACATTCCTATTGGTTTAGTACTAGAGAATGGATGAAATAATTTTCTTTGTAGTATGCCAATTTCTGTGATTGTTCTACTTCTGGAAAAATCGTATGCTACCTTAAATATGAACTATCATTTTTATTAGTCTTTTAAAAAATGGAGTGAAGTGATTCATACACTATTTTTCATATTTTTGTATGAAGATATTTTACTCTATTGATCTCCATCCTACCCAATTTAATATTTTCATATTAAGGAGATGAAAGGATTGAAGCAGAAGGCACACCTAATGGAAATACAAGATAATGGGGAAACATTTGCCCAAAAAGTGTATTATGCATAAACTGTTTTTGACAAACAGGTTCCTATTGATGCTATTTTCCAAAAAGATGAAATTGTCGATGTTATTTGTGTCATAAAGGGTAATGGTTATGAAGGTGTGGTAACTACGTGGAGTGTTACAAGACTGCCCTGAAAAAATCACAAGAGTTTGCATAAGGTAGCTTGTGATAATTTTTCCTTCACATTTACATTTATTTATGCAATTTAATGTTTGGTCCCTTTATGGTTCAATTCTCTCAATTTGACACAGTGATATAAAAGCTTGTTTTGATGTTGTTGGTTAGTTTTTATTATTTAGGACAATGCTAACAACTGTTATCTTGGAAGAGGAGAGAATTTCAACCTTGGAAAATTTTATGATGACAACTGTATTCTCTAACCAACATTCACGAACAGTAAATATACATAAAAAAAAAAAAAAAAATTATTCACAACCACTATAAGGTTGTCAAACCTTAAACACATTCTATAAAACGTGTAAACATATTTTCACTAACTAATTCATACATCGATACATATATTAATCAACTATGTAAAACATTAAACAGGTGCCAAATATCTACATAACATTAACACCATAACCAACGCACATAATTATAAACATTTATAAACCATGGTCTTTTTAATGTTCAAAGCAACTTGCATGGTTTGGTCTCGACTGTTTATTAAATATAACATTTATGTGGACTACGGTTATGACTTGAATGTGTCACAAGTTAACCTCTGTCTCGAACCTACCGTAGTCTCGCTTTGGACGCCCGTCCCTCCAGACTTGTTCGTTGGTCTAGCTGGCGTTAGACCTTGCCACATGGCTCTCGGCTCGTTCGACAGATCATGATCCTCCATGTGACTCTGCAGTGATGGTACGATAAGTGTTTAATGATTCGTCAGGTTTCATAAATACCATAGCGAATCTCGGTTCGCGCGAGGTATTCCCGCGGTTATTCCATTGTGTCACTCGGCGTTACAGTTCACCGCCTTTCCATTTTCTTCTTTCCTGTTTTCCATCTATAACAGGGTTTTTACTGCGCTGGGGTTCCGACAGGAGGTTTTTCTTCGTCGAGGGTTTACAGGTAATTGGTCGCACTCAACTCCGGAGATATCAATCCTCCTGGCTCGATTAATGTCTCTTTTTTGATTTTGACCCATATTCAGGTTTTGTTGTTTTCATTTTTAAACTCCGTCGGAATAATCTATCGTGGTTTACTATCTTGCTTGACAGGAGGGCCGAAGTCTCCACTCAGCCCTACGTTCCGACCTTGTCGTTGATTCTTCTGCAAGACTTCGACATTATGCTACAGGTGAGCAAGTTGGTTGAATTTCGTGTTGTTCCTCCTTCTATAACTGAGTATGGTGAAAAATAATGTAGAACAGGAAACTAAATTTGTTTCCTTATTTTACCATGTCTCGTTTCAGAGGTTGTTTACGCGAGAGGCCCAATTTCGAAAGGTAATTCTTAACGAAATTATGCTACCAGTTTTCTTCATTTTTCGCGGAAATTCATGCTCTGGCTCTTCACAGTTTTTCCCTTGATTCAAACTCTGACATCGTTTCCGTGTTACACTTGCAGGTTAGCACACAATTTCTTCCGAGTCCTACGAGCTCGCTACCTGCAGCGTTTTAACCAAATTTCTCTCGGCATGCAGGTACTTCTGACTGTGTACTGGTTCAATGCTCAAATCCTCCAACTTGCGCGGTTTTCCTTTGGTTACCATGTTCTGAGTTTTGATCTTCTCAGATATTAGGATTCTGTCATATGTACATGTATAAGTTATTTTAAGAACGGCCGTTCTTCTGGCCGATTTCGCGCTACAGATACAGTTAAAGTTTTCCTGTTCTTTGTTCAGTTGGATGATTCAGGGTTTTTAATACCCTAACCTCTCTTAAATGTAATATCGATATACCAGTAATATAAACAGATTTTGCCACTCTTTTCTGTTGTTATTTACCGTAAATGATATTTTATTAGTTCTTCTCCTTCGAGGTTTTGTCTCTCGGGGGGTTTTGTTTCGATACAGAGAGGTTTATTAAGTTTACACATATTTCTTTCTTGGTAATTTCGGCGAGGGTTTTTCCAGGGCACTCTAGCCTGAGCATTTGTTCCTAAAAATACCAAATGTTTTACACAGAGATTAATTATGACATTGCATGTGCATTCATCTTGTCAAATATTGTTTGTTTCTGGTTATAGTTCTGTTTGTTTACTGTATCAAGTTCTAATTGTTCACAGTACTTAAAATCTTGTTCGCGTGATTCTTTCAAGTTCCAAATGATGGATTCTGTTTCTCTCTTTTTAGAAATCCTTCCAGTTCGTTTGAGTTTTATCATAAGGTTCTATTTTTTTCGTAATTCTTGCTTTCGATTTGTGAACAATAAAGACTAGGTTTTAAACGTACAAATTTCTTTCCTTAGGGTTTACGGCACCAGTTCGCCGTCATGGGCTGTGTATAGTTGTTCCACAATCCTATCACTCGGATAGGTTGCCGGTAAAATTCTCGGATAACCACCCTGAAAGTGATTCTCCTTCGCCTCGTTTCTACAGGTATCGTACAAACACTTGTGCAACCCTGGAATTCTTAGACTTCTCAGTGGGGTTTTCTTCTTACAATCGAAATGCCTCAAATACATCTTCAGGTCTTCTCTTATTACAGAGATTTCGGTTCTGGTATTATTAAGAACTTTTACTCCACATAATGTTAATTTTTAGTTCTAGGTTCTACATCCTTAGCCAAAATATCAAGAATGTTTTAATCCTGCAAGTTGTCACAGATACAACATTCTAAATTCTACTGATTATTTCCAGCATTAATACCCAAGTTTCAGAACTATAGTCATAATAATAATAATGTTAACAGGGCAGCCTTTACTCAATACGATTTTATAATCAAACTAATACCTTTTAACAGAATAAAGGGAAAGACAGTAGTGAACAAACAATTAATCTACAGCTTTCAGTATTTGGAGTTTCCAGATACTTATCTGTTTTAGAATCAGAGTTTTCTCAAACTGTTGTCCACCCGACCTTCAAGCGAGGCTATGACGTCCTCCGCTTGCCCCCTAGCCTCAGAACCTTGTTTGGTGCCACGGGATTACAGTGGAGTAGTCTGCTGTGACCTCTGGAATTCTTTTCCAGTCACCAACAACTAAATTAGCTTGTCCAAGGGTTCCAAAGTTATCTTCCACTGGTCTACATACCAGCTCAAGAAAATACTTTCCCTCCTTAGCCAAATTTCCAGAACCCCCCCTCCTCCCCTGGATTTCCACTTTATCCAGACAAGAGGGGGTAACTGTTTTCCAACGGTCCCAACCACCATCTATTCTGAGAAACTAACACAACAGTTTAGAAGATTCTTTCTTCTTCTTCTTTTTTTATTGATTGGTTTCTCTTAATAATGCTAAAAGATAAAATAAAATAATAATTTTTATCTCAACACATAATCCTCAAGTCTTTCTGGTCAAAATTAAATAAACAACTTGTTTAAACTAACTAATGCTTGTTAACTCTTAAA
>JAXQQM020088774.1:0-32473 GCA_034641835.2 Pinus albicaulis | reverse complement strand
GTTTACATTGTCATGAATATGGGCATCTCGCCACTACTGCCCACAGAAAAATGAGAACAAGAAGGTTGTTGGAGTTGTACCTGGTGAGGCCCTTGCCTCGTAATTTGAACTTGATTTCTCTTTGATCGCATACTTGGTTTCATGCATGACTGGCAGACCTTGATAGTGGTGCCTTCCGTTAGCGTCAATCTACCTTAGGCTGAAATAAGGTAAAACTCAAGGCAACATCAAACCAAGTTTCAAATTTCAATGGGGTTTAGCCCTACGAGGATTGTGAGGGCTCTCTCCCAGTTCATCTCTAAAAAAAGTCTTCAAAGGCCGATGACTTAAAATGGGAACTGATTTTAGGCTAGTAAATAGATAGGAAGGTTTGATTTAAATTTTTGGGTTTTTGTTGGAAAAATGGGAAAAACAAATTTGGGCTTGGGGATGAGGCCAGATCTTCGCAGAGTTTCGAGTTGGGGCAGGGTAGGCAGTAGTCTTGATGCTTTTGATTAAGTGTATGGATGGATCAGAATGACAAGGAGCTGAAGAGGGCAAGGCGGAACAAGGATCCTCTCCAAACTGAAGAAAAAATATAAAACTAGACAAATTTAAAGGCAGAGCACTAAAATCAATGGATTCTACCTCATTTACTCATTCATTTAGTTTCAGAAGAAAAATAATGGAATGGCATACATTAAACATTAAAGAAATTACAAATAACTGAGAGAAACACACCATCAAAACTGAAAGCCACAAGAATCCCAACAGGTGCTGCAAAACCTCTGATCTTTCCTTAGCCAAAATGCAGAAAATATGTACAATAGTGTGCCAAACTTTTCCCAAGAGTCCAACCCTGAAAGTGTCTCAGAAAATACAATAAATAGACAAGTCTAACCCCTTCCCATGCCTCTATGGGTCGAGCTCATGCTTCTAGGAGCATTTTGAACCAATTCTAAACAAAGAGCTAAAATCTAGGCAGCCAAACAACTTGCCTCTATAAGCTAGGAAACTGATCCATTCACTTGATTTTCACTTTTTTGTGAATGAATCATCTAGAAAAAGTAAATAAGTGCCAAAGTTACATCATGTACATCAAATTACATCAAGAAAAACCAAAAATTACATCAAGAGGTGAAACTAGTCCAAACTGGCCGAATTTCTGAGCTGGAAGGTGAAAAACATGCCAAAAACCTCTATGCGCCGCGCTCCAAAGCTCTATGCGTTGTGCTACTTTCAGCCTATTTTTGGGGCACTTCTTGGATTCCAAATTAAGCTCATGATATCTCGTTGGAAAGCCCTGGATTTTTTCTATCCAACCCAAGTGGAATTTTTCAATTTGGAGCTCATTTGTCCCTCAAAAGCTTCATTCTCCCATAAGTACTTCCTGCTAGTGCAAAAGGTGGCAGAAAGGTGATTTTCATGGCGTTTTTGGCCCTTTTGATCATCCAGAACTTGATGAAATGCTTCGGCCATTTCTAAACATGCATAATTTACCATGAAAAATCAAAAAATGCAAAACTTTCCTCCAGAAGATGTCTCAAACGTAAGCGCGCGTCGGGTGGCGCGACGCGTTGGGCGGAAAAACCTGTTTTGTGACCAAAAATTTTCAAAATGACAAAAATTTCTCCAAATTTGCTGAAATTTGGAGTGAAGATCCCCCATCATGCCTCATTCTCTGAAAATGAAGCCTCGGCCAAGATCCGGAGTGGATCCGGCCTCTTTCGCCGTTTCAGTGCTCTGCTCAACATTCTCTTCAAGATCTTCATTTTTGCTCTGCAAACATGCATGCGGGCCCAATAATGATTCTTCATATGACGGAGCATGTCTTTGTATCTATTTTACTTCTCCAAGAGCTTCTCCAGATGAATGTTAACATGCATAAGGTTGGTCTCTCGCTCAATTGGTGTCATGTCACCTGGTCTCTTCCGGGCCAATTGTCGATCTTCACAGATTCGCCGTAACTCTACAAGAGTGTGCTGATCCTCCATCTGTTTATTACGCTGATCTAGGTACTTAATCACCCACTGTGCTCTCTGCAAATTCTCTGTCAAAGTACCAATCTCAACTTTCTACTCCTGGATGACTTCCCTCAGTTTTGAGCTAGGAGAGCTCGCATCAACATCGATGAGTATAAAATCAGTGTCTCGGCCTCCTGAAGGGCCCTCATCGTGCATAGGCCTCTTGCCTCTATCCTGAACCTATACCTATGCTGATGTCGAAGGCGAGACCCCTTCCACCCCATGTGGAGATAGTACTCGTGCTGCTGATGAAGTCAACGAGACCCCTTCCACGCCGGGTGGAGATAGTACTCATCGTGTAGCTGCAAATAAGGCTCTGTGGCCTCGCTGATATGTCACATACACTGGAGCACTGATATGCTCAGTCTCAGGAATATCAAACTGGTGTGAAGGCTCTCCCTCATCATGAACTACCTCAGGAGGCGGCTGTGGCGCTGCAAAGAAGTCACGGGAGATGAACTCATCCCATGCGATGCCCTGTTGTGCGAGCTGATGTACCACCATGATTTTGATCAGCGCGTAATGATATATACTGTTATGCTGCTGTGCTGGGGTCTTCTTCTGTACAAGAAATGTCATCCGCTCTATGTTACAGTACATGAAGTATGGAATTCTCATCAACCGCACTCTCGTGAAGTGCATCAACAACCGGATGTGATATGCATACAAGCGTGAAAAGCGCCCTTCACAACTGAAATAACGAATGATGAGTTTCATCAATGGTGCATACTCATCCTTCAGAAATCGGAATGGAAATACCCTGCTCAGCTGCCTCATATATCCAAGTCTGATATATGGCTCATAATAAGCTTTATCCAACTGCTGCCGCTTATTCCACTCTTCCCCGATGTTTGGTATCCCAGTCGCCTCTGAAATGGTCTCTGGTGACAAAGTAAAATCCACCCCAGCAAGGTTTACACGACCGTTATGAAAATGTAAGACAAATAGGCGAGCTAACTCATGATGATGCTGAGTTCAGGAAATCATCTCACAATAATGAAAACATGACTGATGCTGAAAACAATCCATTGCAAGCGGGCAAGCCTGCAGTTGGGTCAAAGAAGTGGGCTCCTCCCTGACATGCCTGCCACTTTTGCCACTTTTGTGAGACCTCCTTGGCACATTAACCTCTGTAGATGAATCACTGTCCTGCTCATACCCCTGCTCATAAGGTGAATCTGTCTCTGACATGGTGCTAAAAGTATGACAAATATATGCTGATATGGTAATGATGAAAACAAGAATTCAGTGTATGCTCTAATCCCAAATGTGTCACATATGTATCAAGGTGCTATAGGAAAACCACAATGAGGAAAGTACTGTCAAGTGTGAGGACAGCCACTGTTTGAGGGATTTAGGAATATGGACAATTTACAAGTGATATAGGAAAACAGTGATAGTGAGGGGAGTATTTTTGGGAATAGAAATAGGTGAAATGACAAAATGTAAGTGAAATTTAAGGCATAATCCTTGAATGTTGTGGCAATTAAAATTTTGTCAATGGAGGGAAGGGATAACAAGTGATAAATTTAGAGTTTTACCACATGGGAACAAAAGGGAATGAAGGATGTGAAACAGTGGTATAACAATGGGACTGTGGTATAATAACAGTGATCACAAAAGTGAGGAAAATGATATAATGATAGCAGTGATAAAAGCATACATAACAATGGCATAAGAGTGTTTTGGCAAATGCAAGTTTTGACACCAATTTCAAATGACAATCATCACTCCTCAAACCCTATGGAGCAGATTTCGAAGTGGACATAGGGTTAAGTTTTGCACCATTCAAACACTAATATATTTGCTTCTAAACCATAGCACCATAGCCCAAAATCATCATACAAGCTTTGACAAACTTACTTGGAGGCGAAAGAGCCGATTTGAAACGAATTTTGGTGAAGGAGGGTAATTTTCTGGCCTTAGAGCTCTATGCGCCGCGCGCAAATCCAGTGCGCCACGGCCCTTTGGTGCACCGCACGCATGTAAAAATGAACTACTGGTTTTTTCCCAATGCGCCGCGCTTTGTTCCTATGCGCCGCACGCACTGTCAACACACAGTCACGGCCCTTCAACACTGAAATTCGCTCTTCAACCTCCAAATTCGGCTTTGCTCTGAAAATTTGTGAATGTAATTTGAAAAAAACAATTTACATAGCCTTGGAACATATCTTGCAAGAGTTGGGTTTAATTTTTACTTCCTCCACAACCCACTTTGTAATGTTTTTCATTTGGCACTTTATCCTTTCATTGAACTTCTGTCTTTTGGCTTTTTCATTGATTTTCTGAGTTTGGACTGATGAAATCTGGTTGTTTTTGCAGGGATGTTGGCGTTTGGACTTCGGAAAAGACCAGAGGCTGCATTGAAAATTTTTTATGGTAGAAAAAATACATGATTGTTACAAAAAATGAATTTGACAATTTCTTGTTCAAAACAGAGTTTTGAACAAAAAATGTCCTCAGATGTGTTTGATGATGAAAATTTGAATTAAGAACCTTTTCGAAACCATCCTCATGGCTTGCGGGCATTTATTAAATATATCAAAAGACTAAACCCTAGACTCTAAAACTAAAAGACTCTTGTTGACCAAAATAATCATTTATAACCATGAATGACATGAACTGAACTTCGATGACTTTTGAGGAGTTTTAATTAGCCCAACAGGTACAAGCATGAGGGACTACAAGACGACCAAACCCTCTCGTCAGTCAAACATGACGAGAGATAAGGAGCTTTTTAGTGACTTGGAGGAGAAAGATCTCTAGATGCATATAGAGATGGGCGACGATGGACGATACAATGTGACCGACATTGGTACCATTACCTTTGAGAGGGAGTCAGGTAAACCATTTCTATTGAAATATGTTATGCATGTTCCATCTTTGAAGAAAAACTTGGTCTCAGTCGCAATGTTGGAGGATAGAGGTTATGATGTTGTTTTCAGCGATGGAAAAGATTTCCTGTGACATAAAACAACGGTTCAAACCAAGATGATAGGGATTCGAGTCAAGAATATCTACATGCTGGAGGTAGATGGTTGTGCTGCAATGGTGGGCAAGGCAGAAGAAGTGGTGAGCCAGGATGAGGGCGAATTGTGGCACAGGCAATTGGGCCATCTTCACCATGGCGCCCTGAAGATTTTGTAGCATATTTCTACTGGACTTCCCAAGGGTACACATGCATAGTTAGATCAGTGCAAGGGATGTACTATGGATAAGTTTGTGAAGACCACCTTTCATGAAAAGGAGAACTGTGCTTCGATGATCCTAGAAAGAGTTCACACAGACGTGTGTGAGCCATTATCGGTTACTTAAACATCAAAACACAGGTATTATGTTAATTTTTTTATGACTATTCTCGTAGATGCTGGATCTTCTTCATGCAGAAGAAGGATCAAACATTCTTAAATTTCTGCGAGTTTAAAGCATTTGTGGAGAAAGAGTCACGGAATCAAGTGAAGGCTCTGTGGAGCGATAATGGTGGTGAATGTATCTTGAACAAATTCAAATACTTTTGTAGCAAAGAAGGAATTCAAAGAGAACTCATAGCGCCTCATAACCCACAAAAAAATGGGATCATGGAGAGGAAGAACAAAACAATCATCGGTATTGCACAAGCTATGCTACATGATCAGGGCCTACCAATGCATTTCTGGGCCGAAGCATGCAACATTGTGGTTTATGCACAAAACTGTTGTCCTCATAGAGTACTTGGCATGAGTACACCTGAAGAAGATTTTACTGGTAAGAAACCAGATGTTTCTCACTTTAAGATTTTTGGCTCATCTGTTTATGTGCATGTGGCCAAGAACACCAGGAAGAAGCTGGAGCCGACTAATGAAGTTGGGATATTTGTGGGGTACACAGAAACACCCCATAATTATAGTGTGTATTTTCCAAATAGTCGAATGACTGTGGTGCGACAAGATATAAAATTAAATGAGGAGAAAGCCATGAAGTTTTTTCTTGAGAGGGAGTTAGATTTGCATGTAGAGGAGGAACTGCTTGTTCCCAAAGATGAGTCTCTAGATGTGGATCAACCATAGGAGGAGGTTCATGGAGTTGAGGATTCCACTCACGCAGAGCCAAACCTCAGAATTGGAAGAAGGCGTACCACAGAAGCTAAGAGGCTGAAGCTTGATGCGGCACAGAATGTAAGGGTCCCTACTTCATAGCGTAGACAGAGACAGTCTCCTAACCGATTCACTAGATACATGGCTCTCATGATAAAATGTATTGTGACTGAGCCATCTTCCTTTCAGGAATCAGTTCAGGAGCCCACATGCGTAGATGCAATGGTGGAGGAGTATGACTCCATTGTTAGAAATAATGCTTGGGAAATTGTTCCAAGGTCGGTTGATAAATCAGTGGTAGGTTCAAGATGGATCTACAAGGTAAAGCAAGCTGCTGATGGGAGTGTTGAGAAGTATAAGGAAAGATTTGTGGCCCGGGGCTTGTCACAAATCGAGGGGATTGATTATGAAGAAACCTTTGTACCTGTCGCACGATATTATTCCATAAGGACCATCCTTGCTCTCTCAGCGTAGATGGGTTGGCACATTCATCAGATGGATGTGAAGATTGTGTTCCTTAATGGGATCATTTAGGAAGAAGTGTACATTGAGTAGCCTGAAGGATTTGAGATCTTCAGCAATGAGTTGCATGTGTGCAAACTCAAAAGAGCATTGTATCGGTTTAAGCAAGCACCCCGTGCTTGGTACACTTGGACCAACAACTATTTCACTGGACTTGGCTTCACCAAGAGTGAGGCGGATGCAAATGTATACCATATTGTGGTGGAGGGTAAGCTTTTAATCATTGTTCTTTATGTTGATGATTTAATACTAACTGGTGATGAGGAGCTGATACACTCATGCAAGGAGGACCTTGCAAAGGAGTTTGAGATGACGGATATGGGCCTCCTTCACTATTTCCTTGGATTGGAAATATGGCAGCGAGAAGGTGAACTTTTTGTGTCTCAAGGCAAGTATGCACGGGAGATACTCAGTAAGTTTCACATGGAGGGCTACAAACCCATGGATACTCCTCTTCTAGGAAACTAGAGGAAAGAGGACGCTACATCTGGAGAGGTAGTGGATGCTACTGTCTATTGACAGTTGGTGGGTTCGCTCATGTATTTAGCTAATACAAGACCGGACATATGCTATGCGGTGAACCAGCTTATTCAAGCGATGGTTAAGCCTACCAATCTCTTTTGGAAAGCGAGCAAGCATGTCCTGAGATATCTCAGGGGAACATCTGAGTATGGCTTATGGTACAGACAGACATATGAGGTGAATTTTCATGGCTTCACGGATGCAGATTGGGCAGGTATCCCAACAGACATAAAGAGTACATCAGGAGGGGTTTTCAGTATTGGTTCTACAGTTTTTTCTTGGTAAATCGGCTTAGAATCGTGGCACTCGGTTCGACAGAGACGAAATACATGGAAGCAAGTCGAGTTGCATGTCAGGCTATATTTGGCCGAATTTAGATGGCCCTTCGTCGCTATTCCAACACATAGTCGTGAGTGACGGTCGGTTCGAGACGGGAAAACGTGGTTCGCCATTATTCGCAATTATGACGCCTCGACAAAGTGTCGCAATACGGCACCCCTCCCGCCGGCTTCCAAACAAGCGTCGCTCTTCGAGCGTTTCCAAACGTCGCTCTTTCGATGTTTTGTAAGCGCCAGCAATTCCGACGAAATGTGGTCGACTTTTTTAGACATCGCTCTTCGACGTTTGTAAGCTGTTACAATTTCAACGAAATATAGTTTGACGTTTTTTGAACGTCGCTCTTCGAACATTTTTATACTATCGCTCTTCGACGTTTTTAAAAGGCGTCGCAATTCCAATACGTACAAAAGTGTCACAAGGCTGATGCATCGCAAAAGTGTCGCAAGGCCAACGCATTGCAAAAGCGTTGCAATACCGACGCATTCCAAAAGCGTCGCAATATCGACCCTAGGAAGAATTGTCGCAATATCAACGGACGTGACAAGACCGACGAAAATGGAAATCGTTCAAGACGTCGGAAGACCGACGCTTACAAAGTGTCGGTATACCGATGACGGGTTCAATTTAAAAAAAAAATGAAACTTTAAAATAGGACAATAAATCTCCAATATTTGTTATGAATTGTGGGCGTTCCAATTGTTATGAACATAATTCGACCGTGAAATATTAATATAATAAACCACCCCGCAACGCTTCGACTATAAACAATCATATAAACATGGCTCTGTATTTCAAAAAACAAGTTTAAAATAGAAACAGGGCAACATTTTTTTTTCTAAGTAAAGTTAATCTATTAACAGTGGGAATAAAATTATAGCATGACCGAAGTCAAAAACATTGCCCATAATTATGGCAAATTTGTCATCAAAAAATCAAAAAAGAAGACTGCCCTCATACAGGGAAACTAGTCTTGAACGTTTTTCAGGTCGTTGCATTGCCCACGCAGGGGAACCATCGTTTGATATCTTTGACGATTACAGTGTTTACAGAATTCAAAAATAAAATAGAGGTCTAGCACAGTAATATAAGCAAAAACATGCCCAATTAAGTGGGCCGCGAAGCAAGAAAACCAAACCAAAGAGAAGCAGCTACTCATCCGGTGGTTCTTCGACAATTCGGCACCATCCTTCGGCGAGCATAAAAATGAAACTTTAAAACAGGACAATAAATCTCCAATATTTGTTATGAATTGTGGGCGTTCCAATTGTTATGAACATAACTCGACCATGAAATATTAATATAATAAACTACCCCGCAGTGCTTCGACTATAAACAATCATATAAACATGGCTCTGTATTTCAAAATACAGGTTTAAAATAGAAACAGGGAAACTTTTTTTTTTTTCTAAGTAAGGTTAATCTATTAACAGTAGGAATAAAATTATAGCATGACCGAAGTCAAAAACATTGCCCATACTTTTGGCAAATTTGTCAAAAAATAAAAAAAGAAGACTGCCCTCATACGGGGAAACCAGTCTTGAACGTTTTTCAGGTTGTTGCATTGCCCACGCAGGGGAACCATCGTTTGATATCTTTGACGATTACAGTGTTTACAAAATTCAAAAATAAAACAGAGGTCCAGCACAGTAATATAAGCAAAAACATGCCCAATTAAGTAGGCCGCGAAGCAAGAAAACCAAACCAAAGAGAAGCAACTACTCATCCGGTGGTTCTTCGACAATTCGGCACCATCCTTCGGCAAACATGTCACTGTCCATGGCGGGAGCAGCTTCAGACATGGAAGGTCCAGGATCTCCAGGCACTATCTCCACATCACGAGCCCTACCAACCTGAGCCTCCGGTTCCTGCACATTCACGCCACCGCTCCCCTCCTGAAGGCCCGAAAGCTGGGTTTTTTCTGAGCTCAGACCCACCGGACGGGTGCATTGTTCCTCCACTTGGGCCTCTTCACGGAAAACCACGGTGATTGAAGCTATGATTCGTGGGCAGTTCAGAGAGAAATTAAAGGAAAAAAGCGCAGTGCACGTTGTGGGAGAAGGTGAAGTGGTGGGGAAATGAGGAGCAGGGGAGCCCATACGGTGGCCAGATCCTAGAACCCGACCCCGCCTACTTCTAGTGTTTGGATAGTAGCCTGCGTAAAAATCACTGGAGTGGGAAGACGACTCGGTTGAGGGGCTGGAGGGAGCGCGCAGGGGTTGGCCTCTGGTGCGACCCATGCAACAACGCATCCTTTGACGCAGGCGAGGCATGGGTGCAGTCTCAGTAGTGGGCACAAGACGAGACGGAGAAGCAGGATTCCAAGAAACCGAGGAAGACAGACACAGACCAGACCGAGAGAAATGCAAATTTTCACCAAGGTCTAAGCAGCAGTTCAACTGACTTCTCCTTCCCATCACAGTGAGCAGGCAGTGTAACCCAGCAACCGGAGAGCATCTGCAATTCAAAGGTTGCGGCTCGTCTGAGAAACCATAGCGAAACGCCATTTTATCGACCTGACTGCAATGGCATCGAAGAACGCCTGTCATAAATCTCTCATTAATGAGAGCCGAAGGCCAGAGCATATTGGAGCATGCGAAATCGCTAACAGGAGTGGAGGTTTGATCTTGAACAACGTTAAAACTTAATGCGATTGATATGAAAACCTTGGAACTTAAATATCGGCTGATTGAACAGCGTTAAAACTTAATGTGATTGATATGAAAACCTTGGAACTTAAATATCGTCTACCAGCTAGGACATGGGTGGGCAGGTGTCTCCACACTTTGCCACATCCATGTCCCATCGCCTTAAACACCATCCAATGCAACCCGCATCCGGGAACAGGGCAAATTTTGATTGAAGCGCGGGTTTTGTTTAAAGTTTGGTGGTCCTGCACCACGGCAAACCAGAGCAGGACACGTGGCAGAAATTGATCGGAGCGGATCTTTGTTTGTGCCGCTCGCGCAGTGGAAATCTGGACCCGAAAAATATTAGGATGAACTTGATAATAAATTCGCGTCACAACTCTCTCTCCATACGCCAGCCCAAATTCAGACTCGAAAAAGATTAGGACGGAATTCATTTGATTTTTGTGTCACAAAATTGGCCGACGTCAGCAGGCTATTTTGGAACGCGAATTTGGTTTGAATTATGGTTTATCGCCATTTGAAGTCCGGCGGACTCCACGGCTAAAAGGTTTGTTTGAAGTTTTGACAAAGGTTTTGTTATATGTTTTATATAACGCGTTGGCGAAATAGTTTTTATTTTTTGTTAAAGGTCCCACAGATTTTGGTTTTTGGTAATATTTTGTTTTAAATGCGATATATAATTTTTTATATATATATTTCATATATATATTAAAACATTTATAAATTGTGGACCCCATGAGCATTTTAATAGATTTATTTATTTGCATAGTTTTGTTATGTTTTTAATATATGTGTTGCATATAAAAGAAAAGGGTTGTGAGCTTGTTTCGAATGTAGTTGTAAAGTTTATTATTACACACAATAGCTGATGTAAGTGTTTTTAAAGAGCACAACGTGCGTAGTTTTAGGAAGCAGAGAATAATTTTGAGTGCCTTTGCGTTTTTACGGCGATCACATTTGTAATCCTCTTAGTGAGGAAGAATTTGTAATAGTAAGGAATAGAAAAATTTTCAAAGTGTTGAACTTCTGTTTCCGGTGAAGAAATTTCAATATTTTCTTTTTGTTAGAAGAGGAGAGTATTACTCTCTCCATTGTTATTATGGAATTTTCAAATATTCCAACACATGGCTATAAATGAAGGAGATTGCTACGCATCAACATCAACATGTTTTCAAGTAGGAGGCTGCCTAATTTTGTAACAAACTTCTCTGCGGATGTCAAAATTTGCGGACAGCAAGAATTAGGTGATGCCTAAAATTTCCATTGAATTCCTATAAGAATCTTAGATTTGTGACAGAAATCATTTTGCTAATATATTAGCTTACTCCTTTTAAGTTTGTCTCATTCAACTAATAAAAAATGTTTCAAGGAGTATAATGAAAACTTAGATTGTGTGAAGCATAAAATAATCATTGATGCTAGACTTGAAGTTAGAAGTATAATAAGAAGTAGATACACTTCTCTAAAGCATAATACGTTTTCTGAAGCATAAGACAATCATTGATGCTAGATTGGAAGTTCAAATAAGACGAGATAAAAAAATGAAAAAGGCATTCCATTACTTGCATGAAATATGAACTTACTTAGCCTTTTACCGATGAAGTGGGAGCAAGGTCTAGATTTTTGGTAACTGTCAATTCTTGTGAACTCAAATTTCACTAAAAACATAGTTTTGTATGTTTTTTCGGCACATGATTTAAAAATGATAGTGCATCAAAATCTATATTGTTGGGCCGAATACATAAGTAATAAAAAATTATCTTTACCAAGTTATTCACTTCATCAAAAACTTGATCTTCACATGTGACATTTTTGCTAAGGATAAATATCAAGTGGGTTGTGACATTTTTAAAACTGACAGTTCGCGGTAAAAGTGCCCAAAGGAAAGTCTATCAAGCATGCGACTGTGTCATTTCATGGTAGCGGATGATTTGATATCATAATGGAGGTGCTCCAATTCAAGCGATGTAGAAAGGCGGGGAGCCTACAAGGCGGATCTGGGAAGAACGAAGAATTTGGGAATGCAGGGGATCTCTTCCGGAGAACCATGATACCCAAGGTTTGTCTGTTTGTAGATCTTTATCATCTATCCAATATAGCCTTAAATGCCCACATAGATCATTGTCTATCGGGTGAGTCAAATGCTAAAAAATGCGGAACAAATTTTTCCAAGCTTTAAAGTGAAGGTGAGAAAAAAACGATCAATCCTAGATATAATTGCTGCGGCACCTATTTGCATGCTAGAGGATTTGGATTATAGTACTAGAAAAGAAGAAATCGACCACTAATGCACATTCATTGCCTTTGGATCAGCTCAATCTCAAAGACACCACCGAGCGAGAGGCAACATCGATGCAAAGATCTCAACATTTCAAAATTAATGCAAAGATCTCGCGTAGTGGTAATGGATGTATTTCAAAGAAACAAATAACAATGCAAATTCTAACCCATTCGAATAACCCTTTGTAGCAAGGGTTTACATCTAATTAGATCAATCCATATATCGATGGAAAAAAATTAATATAATTATATTTTCCGTAGTAGAGAAACTTTGTGAAAACATAAAAGGGAATATAAAACAAAGGATGTCAAGATGTTTAGATGACTCAGTCACAACAATTATTTGTGCTTAGTAGACACAACAACGTATTCTTAATGCATTTGCAATAGAATACTAAAAACGATTTGTCCAAAATTTGAGATTTTTCTTCCTTAGTCTCTCTCACGTTTGGAGAAGAATTAGGAGTTTATAAAAGATAAACTACGAACATAATTGTACCTATGATAAGAAGTTGTGAGAAGCATTCCTTGCTTCACAAACGTGGAACTACCTTAAGAATGCTTTATGGTTGATATAAATATTAGAGCATGCTAGTTAAATGTAGTAGTTATCTTCAAAATCTTGAATAACATCTTGAGAGTGCTCTTTAGATAATGTATGGATACCAAATTAAAGTTGTACCATTACTAAAGATAAATGGCCAAAAATAGTCAATTTTGATATCGTGAAGTTATGTCTTTCTTGGTAGTAAAGGCGGGGATAGGATTGACACTGAGAGAACTAAGTTCCAAGGACTAAAAAAACAAGGCCAGCATGGATTACTGCCTTGGACGGAGACAAACAAAGCTTCCCAAAAAAGTGTTTTGCCATTGTCATCACCACGAGGAGCGCAAATTCGGTTGATGGTGCCAACCATTTGAAGAAGCAGAGAGAAGAAAGGTCATGGTGCCAATGGTTGCTTAGCACGGTTGTTGATGTGAGCCATCATTGTAACAAAAGTAGATTGATGGTACCATTGTTGTAGAAGTCCATTGAGAGTGCAACTACGTAGTAGAGTAATTTGAGAGCACCCATTGAAGCTCCTATATATCGTGAAGTCAACATTTTCCTATTGAACAAGTTTGTATAGTCAAAGCCACGGCCAAGATTAGATATCCACGATCCTCGTAAGAACCGAGCCAAAGCTAAGACGGATTCATTTAGCGGAGACAAGACGACCATAGCAAAGGATCGACCACAAAACCGAGATCATGAGAGATAGTAAGATTCTTGCTTCCCTTTGTGAAATGTAAGCTGTCTGAGGGCTTGCTTCTAGCGATTTCATTGTGACGGTAATTTCTATAGTGTTGTAAGCACTCATTAGTAGAATCTTAAAGCCATTATGCGGAATTCTTTTAACTGCCGAGTTTTCTCTTTAGTTATAAATCCTCGTGTTCAAATTCATTGTGGATTGGTTGTGTTTGATATTATGTTTTCTTGTCATGAGTTGAATTTTCGCACGAAAATTATCGAGTCTAAAGCGAACAATTTTGCGATGTTTCTTTTGCTTCCTATTGTAGAGTATTTGCTCGGAACTCTACTCGTTGTAACGGAGAGGTCTTGGGCATAGAACGAGAGGACTTGGGTTTTTTGGAATCAAACTTCGGGTTAAGATGATCATCGAAGAATGGCACGATTGAGCCTTAGCATGGAGTTAGGGTACCAATTTGAAGTGCGAGTAGGAATTGTACAACGGACAGTTAAACTGCAGACCCCTAATACAAAAATTTCTTCTTCTTTAAAAACGTGTTTCTCGTTTTTACGCCAACGATGTAAGGTCTTGTTCTTGTTTCAATTGGGGATGGATCAACATTTGTTATTGCTCCAGGATGATCACACTCTAGGTAGCCACGGAGGCTATTTGGGGGTGATGAGTCCAATAGGTTTCAATGAAGCTGTGCCCTCGGCGGGAATACTATTGCGGTGGAATTTGATACTATTTGGATGTTGAATTCCATGATCCTAATGGAAACCGAGTACCTTCAACTCCGGTACCTGTTCGCAAAGAGGTGCCATATTCATTCATGCGTGCGAAGGGTGAATTAGAACATTGCAACGGGAGAGTGTTGTTATTGTTGCATTGGCCACTAGATTGTTTGTCTAGTTGTTACAAGCACGGAAAGTGAAAAAGGACGGACAAATTTAGTTCGGATATTGTGAAATTGCCTCGGAAATTCACCCTCTGAAAAGAGCTTCGACAATGCTACAAAAAGACTTTTTTGAATGTGATTGATAATCGATAATTACGAAACAGAGTTAATCCCCTTGTGAAACCCAAATTTACGAGCATTTTCTAGGCGATGGCGAGATTCATTGTAATGAACAAGCGCTGGAGTCCATAATTATGTCCAAATATACCAAGCACCAAGATCTATAAAAAAAATCCCTGATATCTGACGAACTAATAATAAGAAATGAGAAAATGTAATTAAGCACACCATTAGAATAGTGGTTGGGGTTTACCATGGAAAAAATTTGACGGAGGCCCATGTAGCATTTCTTATCATTGGGGATGCAGCGGTATCATTCAGCCCAGGCAACACACTTTTCCGAGCTCCATGACTAAGGGCAAGATCCTAAATTTGCTTGAAAGTCTCCAGCAATATTTCCCAAAGCCAAAACGACCTTACACGAACACCGAAGTTGAACTCAAAGTTGGGTACTAGTTTTAAATCAAATTCCAAAATTACAAACATATAAAGATAGTTGGGAAGAATAATGTTATGCCTCTAAAATAAGCGTGCTACTTTGTTCTTGAACATTATCATTCACGGAGGAGTAGAAGTTCCACAAATATAGGTAGTACCCAGTAATCAATCACAACCTTTGTATTCTCGGAAGGTTCACCGAGACTATATTAGTCAAAGCCAAAGGCACAACCGGTATTTGCATTATCAATCACAAGGTATCACCATCAAAGCTATAATTTTAAGATAACAATTTATCTACCATTGAAACTATAATTTTTAAAATAGATACACCTAGTGATATAGACACCTAGTGAGATTAGAGGTTAGGAAATTATAATAAAATTATTACAAGATATCACTCACGGTCTGATTGATTGTTCATTGTCTACTATAACTATAATTTTAAAGAAGACACACTTAGTGATATAGACACCACAAGTGAGAGCGAGGAGTTATGAAATTATAATGAGAATTATTTCAAGATATCATATTACTCATAGTACAGTCAATTTATTATTGTTTGGTGTAATAATTGTTTTATTATTTATAAACACAATCAAACATATTATGAGGGCGGTGATGAAATTGACAACGGTCTCATAACAAACCATAACGGGTACATCACAGCGAATGGGCTACCGGAATAAGAAGAAAGCAAAACAAAGTGATTACTTACGGGATCATAGGCTACACGAAGATCAAGATCCGGAGTAACATGTAAACCCTAAAGCAACACCTCTCTCTGTGAGACGAATCACTACATCTTTCATATGTAGTCTAACCAAATTTTACGACTCATCACAAGAAAGAGGGATCAAATACAACTATCTCATCAAGTCTATTCATTAGCTCTCGCCTAAAATTTCTTCTAACACGAAAAAAATATTCAAAGGCATGTCAAAACGCTAACGACCAACACGTGATAAAATTATATGAAAAGTATGCATACAAAGAGTCCAAGAGAATGAAAATGGCGGGTGTATTGGTAGTTCTTTGAAATCACGGCAACTAAAATCGCGAGTGTATTGGCGATTTTGCGAAATGCGGCTACTAAAACGGTAGGTCTATCGACGGTTACGGGTGTGTGGATTATTCTTGGTATTTTCATACCGATTCCATGAAATATACTAGAAACCCGGTGGTTTGTCAAACCTAAGGTAACTACAAGAGACTCATTGTAAGATTAAACAAGTATAGGGTGTCGTGCCTAGATAGAAGTGTTGATGAAATTTTTTTATCTCTTTCATAATAGAGCCTATCGGCTTTAAATATCTAGGACATGTGGCACTCCATGATAAAGACACATGGTGTGTGGATTTTAGTTTTTCAAGTGAATTGATGGAGCTGAAAATAGGTGAAATGTGGCACCACTCGAGAGATTGACATGTGCCAATTAGTGCAGGGTGGTAGACAATTGGCATGCTCAAAAAAATGAGATGATCACGGGGATTAACATGAGAAAATATCGAAGAAAAGCCCAAATGCGGAGAACTAAAGCTCATCACCAACACAAAGTTGACAACTTTACATGATGTAACACAGTGAAATCGTAAATGGAGAAATCATGGTAACAATAAAGTAACCTATGTAACAATAAAGTCGGATTCATCTTGGGAGTGGTAATGGGAGAATTCATAGTAGAACAACACGAAACATGAAGAGTTGCTTACAATCGGAAATAGATGAAAAAAAACACATACAAAAAACCTAGATAATAATCATGAACAAGCTTAATATTGAATTATGAACTATAAAGGAACTTACAAAATGTGACATTACGAACCTGGTCAAGTGCACAAGCAAAAATATCACGGACATGACCCTAGTTGACAAGTTGTATTGCTCATGATGCAAGGGATTTGTACACTACGAAGTCAATAAAAAACCATCATTATCTATACGGTAAATACAAGTAATTGATGTAGTATTTTTTACTCTAAGATGCATTCTTATGATAATGTTAGAACATATGTTGAAAATGTCAAAACATACGAGTAAGCTCCTCTTGATTCCAAGAACAATTTATTGAGTCGCATGAACTTGGAACAAGCCTCCCACGATACGAAGGAGTAGTAACTAAGTCAACGGTGACTTTTTTGTTGCTACGTTGGATCGAGGAGGTTTCTTAAGATTAAATCGCTCAATAAAATATTCTCTACTAAACGGGGCCAACCACGTGAAAGGTGGAAGCTCTTATGGCCCTCACCTCACGCTCACTCTCCAATTCCCAAATGCAATCTATATTTCATTTTTTACTTTCATGAGCATTATTCAATAGCTAATAAAAGAACAATTCAAAAAAAGTACACAAGGAAACACATTGAAATTAATACTTGACATAAAAATAGTATGATAAATGAGTTTTTTATATAACGCAAAAAACGTTCCAAGTATATGGTAACATTTGTCTTATAATAACACAATATTTTACATTATCAAATTTTCTTTTTCTTCTATTTCACAAGCTCTAATTACATCATCAATATCATCATGCTCTTCTCTGTTTCGTGCCTTTCGACCCGCCTTGCTGACCTAGTTGTGTAGTCACGATGTCTGGTCTCATCCGGTGATGGGGCATCGCCTACAAAAAACAAATAATATTAAATTTTAATTGTCGGTTTTAAATATCATTGAACTAGTTAGATAATATTAATATTGCAATGAATTATTTACACAGTGCACAGTTGTTGTCGTTGGGGCTTGTTGCCTGTCTTCCTCTGCGGGTAGTGAATCCTCAAGGGAAACATTCTCACATCATTTAAACAAAAAACGTTATAAGGACAACCATCAAGGAATTATAATTAGAAAAAAATTATAGAGGTGGAAATTAATTACGAGTCACGGCCCTCAACGATGATAGCATTGTCGGCAGTACGCACTATTGATCGGGTTGCACGTGAGGAACATCTACATACGGCTCTAAAGCTGGGTTATTTGCCTCGTTGGTAGTGTTGCTCCTGATTTAAACAAAGTTGTTAGAAATTAAATTTATGGACGAAAACAAACATATTGAGTTAATGTTTTTACCTTATGGACATGAGATCTTGGGACTGCACAAGCTTCTACGATGTTCAACTACGGCAGTAGCGAAATGGAAAAAACGATATTTTTATCTTCCTCTGTAGTTTTGTTAAAGTCATCACCCTACATTACATATGTTAGTATTTTTTAATCATATTTGATAGGATTACAAAAACGTTGGAAGGCGATACAATTAATTATAAGATGTTTAGCTACTTAATTACAATTCTTGTGCTTCTAATTTCAGAAGTAACACATGGCCTAACTTGTGATAGCCCTTTTTTTCAATCCTAGCTTTGGTTTCCTTCAAGTGTCGAACAGCCTATCATCAAAAGATTGAATTCGTGAGATATGACGTAGCACCTTTTATTTTGGGTATAGAAAATTAAAGCTATTGAATTAAAGTTGTAATTTACCTTGCGGGTTAGTTGGCATTTTTCCTTCTCTTTGCCTTTTCTCTTTTCCGTCATGGATGAGTGCTCTCCACTCACTCTGAGCTGTGAGAGGATGCTCGTATCTAGGGTTAAATTACAATTGCATCCTATAAGTGTCCCTGACCCATATTTCCAAATATTTTCCGGCTACCCAGGAGCCATCGCTATTTTGTCAAATGTCACAGGCCCCAAGAGACTACAACAATCTAGAAGTTCTTTTTTCAGGTTGGAATTCTGGGAATTCCACCTTGTGCATATGGTTGGGCCAAAAATTACCCAACATGGCTCTCCAAAAAACTGTAGAACTCATTGTTTCCTACACGGAGAAAAAAAGAAGAAGATATTATCATTAATTTAAAAAATAAAAATCATGATAAATATGCTTTAGATAGAGTACATGAAATAGTTAAAACCATAAAATTTACCTGGGAGTTATGCGTGCTTTATAGGGACACCTTCATCGTTTTACCAACAATGTACCATTAATGGTCCACGTGGGTAACGTGTAGCTCCGGGGAAACGTAATAATGTAGTTGGCCATATCGGCCTCATCACTTTGCCAACACATTCGAGTGGTTGGTGGGTGTCTACTTGAGCAGGGTGTGTTTCTTGGCTAGCACCTAAAGGAGTAGAAGGTGTATGAGAGGGTTCTTGGGCAATCTCTTGCCCTTGTGTCCTACTACCACCAACATCGGGTTGAGCAAGTAATGAGAAAAATGCTACATACAAACAAATTTTTGTTAGTTTAGTCAATGTAAAAATTAAAAATCAAACTATCACCCAATTCATCTCATGATATATATCATTTTGAATTTTTATTATTACGATATGTTTCTAGGCCGGGTCATAAGTTGTTTTTATCCTCTCTTCGTTTCGGGTGTTTTTTTTGAGGCGTGTCTATCAAAATGCTCAGTCGACCTTGCATTTCATGCCTTTTTCGCAACAGAGTGCGGAGATAGGGATGAAGAAGCTCCTCATAGAGGGAATCATCGGGCGTACCGTGGCTAGGTGTCTACATATTTGAACAAAATTAATATTATTTTCAATTATGTAAATAACTAAAATACCTGAAAGATAGAGGCAATCTTGGCACTTTACATGTTCTATTACTAGCAGCACTCTTTGCGATCATCCCGTCTCGGGGTTGTTCTGTACTGCCACGATCGATCTGCCACATTGCAATAAAATTATAAATGTAAAAACTTGAAAAAAATATCTAACTTGAAAACACAAAATGAAAACTGAAATAATTTCTAAGAAGACACCCGAGAAGACGAGTTAGAGTTTCAAATATGCCTTGCATTGAATTCAGTCCTAGAAACATGTCATTGCACATTAAGGCACCCAAACAAGGAGACGAGTTGACAATGAAGACCTTATTGAATATATTGTTGGAGAAAATTCTATTAAACGTGTTGTGAAGACCTTGAGGGCATTTTTGGAGCTTAACATTGTTGAAAATGATGGTATAGCATTGTTGGAGACGATCTTGAAGGGCCTTGAAGTGAAGCTTTTGGAGAAACTATTGAAAAATCCTTAGAGCATTTCGTAAGGCACTTTCTATGCCATCACCTTTTCCTTTCAATATCCTTTAAACGATTTTGTTGATATTTAATGTTTGAAATCACGTTATAATTCCTTGATTATATGTGTTTAGGGACTTTTCGCTTTGAAATTTTAAAAATACCTAGCAATTTTATCTTCGGGATGCATGTCGACCCTGTTGTTGATATTTTGATTGATAGTAGTAAACATAGAGAGTTAGGGCCTCTTGACTTGGTTTGGTTGGGCCATTAGATTCCTAACATATACTAGGGAGAACCCCCTTGAGTTGGAGGAGAGCTAGCCGAAGTGAAAGAGGTTGGTGAGGGAAGCAATGGGGCTATTGAATTACACATGGTATCACACTTTAGCTTTAGGACTTTATCTTGAAGTGCGAGATTTTTCTATATCAATTCTCAAATTGTTTACAACACTATTGTTAAGAACTAATAAGAAGTGATTTTGAGGGGTTTGGGTATAAGAAATAATACATTTAAAAAATAGGGTTCTCAGTCGTTGGCATTCCTTCACCTAGGCCTAGGGGCTACGAAATAATTTCACACTAAACCACATGCAAACTTAAAAGTAACCCAACAGATCCATAAAGTAATAATAATCATAATTCCTAATTTCCTATTGTACAATATAATGCAAATTATTCAAACATGAAGCAAATAAAGACATGCGATATGCCGGAATTTCAAGATTGATGAACCAATACAAGAAGTTAGAAACTACAACTTTTTGATTCAATACTCTGTGTCCTAACTCCGAAGGAAGGAATCTGGTTTGTAGTACGAAATTTATGCACATCATGCTCATTATCATTCTTAATTGATAACAAATAAAAAGGTCATCTACTTCCTCATCAATTCCTTCCCATTTTGTGTTTTTATGTTATTTCCTTATAAAAGTGTCAAATTTCTCAAAGTAAGCAATAACACAGACCAGTAAAAAATAGTTGAGAGATATGATTAAGAAATGGTCATTTATTTCTTGAAAGGATATTCACGATTTCTTTGGTCATCTCAAGAAATAAAAGAAATGACCTAAGAAACTATCGTGATGTAATATAAGTAACACGGTGCAATGGCCATTTTCAAAGCCAAAATAGAAGTGTCCATTGAGGACATGGCCTTTATTTGGTTCTGTTTCATAGAGTTTCGGGTAGAAATGGAGATTTTTTTGCTGTTTTCCGGTAGTAAAAAGGAAAACCTTCTTTTTCCATGGGAAATAATTTACCTTTCCTTTTTCAGATAATCCGTCACAAAAAATACGAACTATCTTGCACACACATTCTTGGATAATGTGAAAGTGGAAAAGGATACCTTATACAAGTGATGCACACATGTACACTTGAACACTAATAGATTTTTGTAGTTGAAATGCAATGCTTGTTTTCATTTAAATGTAGGGTTTTTAAAGCGAGGGGAGAAATAATAGGCACATCCAATTTTAATAAGCGTTTCTTTGGGAAAAATTTAAATCTTGTATTGGGTGATGAAGATAATAGAGGGTATTGAATCTTGATTCTTGATATTATATTTAACTTGAATAACTCAAATGGTTATAAATATCAATGAGATGAGTTATTTTTCAAGTATGTCACTCAAAACTCTTATGTCAAAGCATTGTATGATGGCTAGCATTTGCTTGTTTCCCTTTCTTGAGTTCAATGTAAAAAGTATATTAATATATTGGAGCACAAATGATAACTACAATTGTTTGCTATATAGTGTATCCAACCCCAAGATTATGAAAATTTTTCTAAAGTGGAGCTATTGGTTATTGATAAAGCGAGTACAATTCCATTACTGTTGTAAAGGCTACTGCTCGGGCCATATTTGGGTGTTTACTGTGCTCTATTGTAAATGGGTAATAATTATAAATGGGCCAGCAAAATCACTGATTTTGTAACCATTTGGTTTCCATGGATAGTGATGATGATATTAACCCTATATATCGGTGACCTATATCTATATGAGAATGATCTCAAAAATTGACCTTGATATGGTTGTATGGATGTGACCTTTGGTATGTCATCGAGAAAATCTAATCTGGAGAACAAAAGCTCATCACTACGTCTGGAGTACTACCCTTGTGATAAAGTTGATGAATTTTGATCTCCCATTCTCTACCACTTTGCACTTCACCTTCAATGTAAGGTGAGACGAAAGTCGTTGCGGGTGTTGAGATGGATGGGTTTGTCGAACTAAATCATGACAGCTTCATGAGCGGGTGAGTCAAGTTATTGCAAGAACAAACACATCTTACATCCCCTTTGAAACTCATACGAAAGAACATTGGAATACATACAGAGAACCTAGCAACTGACACAATCCGTGGAATTGACCAAAAGCAAATAGAGTCAACCCCTACTATGGGAGGAAGACTGCGGAAGAACTTACCATTTTGCAAGGGCGAAGAGTTGAGGGCGGATCTTTGATACACTGAAGGCGGGGGCGGAGTATTTGTTCTGCAAGAGGCGAGACGTCTTGACTGCAAGAGGCGAGGCGAATGTTGTTACGCAAGAGCTTAGGGCGAGTGTTTTTCTACAAGAGATGAGGGCGAACGCTATTTTACAGAGGCGAGGGCAAATGATGAGGGAAAATGTTGTTGCAAAGGCTAAGGACGAATGCTGAGGCAAATGTTGTTGACGGGCGAGGGTGAATGCACGCATGATATCGGACGTTAATGTAGTTTTTAATAAAATCATTTTTTTATGTAGCACGCATTTGATTTTTGCATTTCAAATCATTTTTTTATATACATTTGATTTTTGCATTTCTAATAAGTGACAAACAAATTTGTACGAAGTTGAAATTTTTACTGAATAGCCATGGAAGACTAATTAAAATGGCTTAAAATGCAAGTGGATCTTCAAAATAAATGTAATTGAAGGTTCTCCCACTAAATTTTTGCAAAAGTGCTTGTTATTTAAGTTATCTGGGATATTTTTTGTATTACCTGATCTAAATTAAATAATGAAATAGTTGGGTAGTCTTATTGTTTCAAATTAGGACACAATTTTCAGAAATGGTGATGAAGTTTCATGTGATGATTAGCTAAAAATATTCTCCTTTCCTATCCTTGAAAAATACTCTGAGTTCCCTGTCTTTGCCACGCAAAACCCTAACTCATGTAGCGACGCCAGGACCGATCCTCCATTTTCCCGTCATAAGGCATTTTGCACGTATTTGACAACTAGAATTTGTGGATTCACATTTTCCGTGACGTGCTAGGAAGATAGAAGACTTAATTTTGACGTTTTATTTTTCCAAAAACGTTCTTACACCCTTTAATTTCCACTTACCAATAATTTTGCAGCTTTAGTCCTCTTCGCAATTGCGAGGCTATACTCCAAAAAGTAAGGAAAGTTACTTTTTTTGGCTCACTCAAAAATTAAAAATTTAATAAAGGAATTATTACTTATCATTATTGATATTTTAAAATTATAATCAATTTAGTTTTTCCCCTTCCTATTACAAAAAGTTCACAAATCCTTTCTTTTTACATAAAACACCAAAGAAAGAATAAAGCCGTTGCCCTACAAACTTCGAGGTTGTGATTGATGAAGTAGTGAAAAAGTGTGGCTATAGCACTAAAGAATTAGAATGCCAATTTGCCCCAACATGAAGTAGTGTTAATATAGCTAGTGGCTTGGCTTGATGGTCAAACGATGAATTACACAAGCACAAAATAAAAGCTTTAGGCATCTAGTTCCTTACACTCACACTCTCGAGGGCATTCGGACCTAGGCAGGGCTCAAGATTGGCTCAGAAACTAGATTGGCTCATTAAGCACATATATTTTAATTTCATAAGGTATGTTCAAAAGTTTGAGCTTGCTAGGGTAATTTATTATTGTGAAATCATAGTTCTAAATTATCTCTTATTCTGTGAGCAATGTAATCTATTAATTGTAAGCAGATTCATTAAAAATTGAAACTAATTTTATATGAATGATGACAATTTATATATTAATTGGTTTTAGAATATTTGTATTATGTAGGAACACTTGGAAAGAAAAATCAAGACTTCATTTTTGTTTTTTCCTTATTTTATTGGGCTGAACTAGAGAAAATTAGACATGAATAGTGAGTTAATTGTAAGATCAATGGGCCAAGGCCATACATCAACATTGACCACGGTGGGGAAGTATAAAAGCATGGATATTCATGAAAGTATAGTTATTAATGTAAGATCAAAGTTAACGCTTAGCTTCACTAAATAAATAGAAGGCAAAGATCTAGCATCAACTAAAACTCACGTGAAAAAGTAGATGAAAAAATGTACAATCATCCAATGGAGAAGGTAATCTATAATTATCAGAGTAAGACTCTTGGCTATGCCTTGAGAATAAACTAATTCTCAATATTTTTGAATAAGCATCCATTGGAATTTAGTAGGAAAACCATAGTAAATCATTGTCCAATGGCCATGCAAAAAAATATATATAATAATATTTGTTGGTTGTTTTTCGATAGGTGGACCATGATGGGACCACGAGAAGGTGGGGTGTTTTTTAGTAAGCGGAAGTGAGGTTTAGTAGATTGATGAGTAAAGCTACCTTTCCCTATAAATTTCTCGATCAAGTTATTCATTCATTGAACTTCCAGTTCATTCCTACGTTTTGATACACGATCAATGCGGTTGAGTCTTGAGTCTTCATTGAGAATGGCATTCATAGGTTGTCGAAAAGGGTTATCATGCACATACCTCTTCTTTCTTGGTATCTTTGTAACTATGTTCGGCCAGTTCTATATTTTTAAATTATCATAATAGTTAGTGACTATTAGGCTTTTATTTTTGTCTTTTTAAAATTTTAAATTTAATTATTATTAATAATCATTATATATATATATATATATATATATATATATATATATATATATATATATATATATATATATATATATATATATATATATAGTTATTAAAATTTCAATAGAATTATTAAACATTGGTACATCATGTTTGGAGAATTAATTTTAGCTCAATAATTTCAATGGAGTATAACATTTAGTCAACAATAATCATTAATTTACCTTTTAAAATTCATTTCTCTGGAAACCTGAAATTTCACTGACTTCATTATTCTTATAACTACATTAGACACAATTAATAGAGAGATTGAGGACATCTAGCACTTGAGTCTCCACTACTCAACATGATTTTGTGAGAAATAATACATAGATTGATTTCTCTGAGTGCCTTAGCGTTCTTTGGCTCATTATTTTAATCACAAAAACAATAAAAAATGCAGGATCATTTAATTAGATTATGCAATTTTTATAAGATGAATTATCTTGATAATAATAAACATAAATTTATTGCAATTTAGGGAAAGCTCGTTCATGTTTTTTTCTTTATATTGGAAGATTTTTCTTTTTGAAGTAATTTTTAGTAGATCATAGCATATATTGAGGAAATATTAGTTTGACAAGAATCAATTATTTCTCTTGAAACTTTAGGTATTAAAAGTCCATGACACGGATATATATCACATAAATCCAAAGAAAATGGAAAAGCGTTCAATTTTTTTAATCAAACTTTTATTGATGAAGGATTAATTTATTACGAGAACGTCATTATTGATGAAAAATTTTAAATGTAACGTTTATTAGCTGAAAAATAATGACCAAAACGTCAAAAAAATTGTGTGACGGGTGAAAGTCATTCAGCTTTTGCCACTTGTGTTGGTGAGTGGAGTTATTCACTTTTCATTCCTGACTTACCGTTCACTCATGTTACCAATATTTTCATGGCTCACTTTTAGGTGACTACTTATTGTACTTCTTCTTTATAAAGAACAATTGGTAGATAATTGTATTATTTGAAATCTATAACAAATCTAGGGCAACAAAAATTACAACAAATGAGAAAAGTGTAAAAAATTCACCGGAAGGCACTAATGTGTGGATACCCTATCATTTCTTAGATCCTCACCAACTTACCAACACCTAGTATATTGGTATACACATAATATGGCATTTACACCAGTATTTCATATGTATCTAGAAGTAAATAAGTTGTATGACAATTGTTATGGCGGATATAAGATGTGTATTATAGTTTATATTTCAATTTTTCTTAAGTATCATGCATGTGCGGTTCATATAGTGACTACAATTACCAAATATATTTCGGTGAAGATGTGAAGATGATCTCTCATTTGGTCTAATTACTTAAGCATCATTAATTAGCTTTCCAAATGAATAAAATATGTTAACAAATTAGTAAAAACTAGGAAAACAAATCATGCTTTGCAAAAAATATGGCGCAATGAGTCACACTCTGAGATTTATTTAATTACTCATCCAAACATCGCTAAAACATATATATGATGTATTACCATAGAAATGGGACATGTGACCATCATTTGGTTTTCATGATGACATTCCACATCATGAGCATTGTTTAGGGTTGATTGTGTTGATTTTTTTAAAAAATCATTTATACATTTTATGGAAATTATAGACAAAATTTATAATCACATTACAAGATCATGATGTATGGATATTACTTATCATTTCTTAGATACTCACAACATAGCACCTAATGATTGATATACACATCATATAGAATTTACCCTAAAATGCCACATGTATCCTAAAACAAATTAGTTGTATAAATTTTTATGGTGCATATATGATGTGTATTACGATCTATCTTATAATTTTGTTAGTAGCATACAACAATTTACATAGTGATATGAGAACCACTCTCTAGAGTATACAACTGAATTTTACCATGGCTTTTTAGTTGCTTTTAAATATATATCATTGGTGATGGTCACATGATTATATAATGAACCATTAAGTTGAACTTTGAAATTATTCATCACAACACACACACACACATATTGATGAATTAATAATTTTTTCTCATATAATTTTTTTAATCTATTTTGAATAAAAAAAATTATATATAATTATTTCTAAGAAGAAAAAGGAAGATTCCTTTTATCTTAAATAAAACATAATAGCAAGAAAATTAATCTATTGAAATTTCATTTCCAAGCATATTCATGGAGTAAAATGAAGATTAAAAGGAGATATTCATGGATTTACCTATAACATCACCTCATAATTAAGAATGTAAATGTACAATATTGATGATACATAGGTTAGGAGAAAATTAATCTATTGAAATTTCATTTCGAAGCATGACCATGGAGTAAAATGAGGATTAAAGTCATTATGAATTTACTTATAACATCACCTCATAAAAGTGTAAATGTACGGTATTGATAAAATTTATTTATATATGATAAATAATAAACCTTTATCATGTATCATATAATCTTATAAACAAACACATTCTATAATATGGAATAAAGTCAATTACAATCCACAGTAAGACTTAGTTCAAGCAAAATAAAATAAAAAATAAATCGTGTAGGATTTGCAAAGGCATATAAGTGTCGTTATACCAACGGTGGCAAAGCGTCAGCTATTGCGTAGTTCCTCCAAACATATGATGCGACACCTTAGACATTGTGTCGCGCTATGACTGGAGGTAGTCATCGCAATAGCGGCGGCAGGGCATGGCATTAACGCCCAACGTGCGGCGTCTTCCTCAGCGTGCCAATTGCGACACTTTTGTCTAAGTGAAAATGATTAATGTATTACTACTAGCGTCGGTATAGTGGCGGTTTCGGGTAGGATTGAAAACAATTGAAATTTCCAACATTTGGTCAAAAGTATAGAACCAAATTAGCCGAATTTCCCCCAAATGTACTAGTGTTCATGCCGCTGATGCGCCAAATGGTGAATGGAGTTTTAGGGAGGAAGGGCACACTTTGAAAGGCTGAAGGACAGAGGAGGAGGAGCTTTGAGGCTTCGACATGTGCTCATTCACCCAAAGGAAGAAATAGCATAGTGCATGTCATAAGTCCGAAGGATGAAGGGAAAATCTCTAAGCTTCCAAAGTGCGCTATGTGCTCAAGGGAAAGAGAGAGTGCACAGGGAGCACTCTCGAAGGCTGAAAGTTGAAGCTTCATGCCTTTGGGGTGCACTCATGAACCTAATAAGCCTTAGGAATGGTGAATGTCACACTCTTGAAGTTTGAAGGTTGAGGCTTTGCCTTCAGGATGTGATAATGCGCTCAAGTAAGTTCAGTGGGGCGCATGGCACATCGGGGAAGGTTGAAGGTGTTAGTGTTAGTATTTTCATCCTTCCATCAGTAATCGAAATACTATTTTCATATCATTTTAGGAGTCCCACTCAATTTTTTTAATCATTCCACTAGGTCATGGAAAAAATTAGTCAATGATGGTAGCCCCAAATCCAAAAATCATCACTCTTCCGAAAAATTTGATTACTTGATGGCATATCTTCATACCTTGTTGACTGTACATTATCCATAAAATAAATATCAGTCATGTCATCTTGAAATTCAGTCCTTCAAGGTCTCACTATGCATTTTATGGTTTTTCAAGGTTTCATTAGGTCATTAGGGTTTCCAAGGTTTAATAAAACTCCATTCCATTGCATAAGACCAGTAAGTAAAGCGTGATCTAAATAAACTTCTCTTCACTATGTGAAGATTATTTGTGAAGAAAATATCTCATTTCATCATGTAATTTTGAGTTCAAATGTAATTTTTTATATTTTGATTATGTAATTTTATGTCTTTAAAATGTAATAATTTCACCATCCCAAGCTGCTAACTCAGTGTTCCAAATATGCCTAAACATCAAAATGTAAATTCAAAGAGTTCCTAGTCCATCAAAATTATCAATTGCCAAAGGAAAGAAGTCAAAATGAAAGGTAATGTTTTAAAAGGTAAAGTGAAAAAAAGAAGTAAAAGTGGGTCCCAAAGCTCAAAACATCCAATTCATCAAGTATAAATCCCATTCAAAGATCAAAACATATTCACTTTCTCTCTATGTTATCAAGCCATCACTCACATAGCTCAAAAATCAGAATTGAAGGGTGAAATCAAAATTCTTGAAGGCACTGCTCACCTGGAAAGAGACGTTGCGGATAGAGCCAGAGGCGTTGTGCATAGAGCCAGGGTGCTGCGCATAGAGCCAGGGCACTGTACATAGAGCCATAGGCGTTGTGCACCTGGAAAACTTCACTTGAAAGCTCCCAAACTCAATACAGGTCCTCCAAACATTCAACAAAGGGTCTCTTTACTTTCGAGAAAGTAAGTAAGATACCGTTATGTCCTCCTTGCATCTCTCAAGTACCAATTTCATGGTCTCAAGGTTTTCATGAGAAATCTCTAGTTTTTCAAGATAGAAACCCAAGTTTCACTTCCTAATACCAAATTTGATCCTTGAAGACCCCTTTTACCCTTCCCACAAAAAAATAAATCCTATCCCTACCAATATATCATTAAATCCATATATAAAACCCCTTTATACCCTAAACCCTAAGACCTAGGTATTTCAAATTCCTAGGCTCCCAAATCCTCATAACTGTAATAAAATTCCTATTCTAAAATCCCACAACATTTCTACTCCTTGTCACCTCCCTCAATTCAATAATCCCTTCCCCCATCTCCCTAATTTTTTCCATCCCATTCCCCACTCCCTAAACCTACATTTCACTCCCAATTAATCTCCCTAGGGTTTCTAGCGAAGACACTACGGAAGAAGAAAACAAAGAATTCAGAGAGGAAGAAGAAAGGGAAGAGTGGAGGCCATAAAGGAGGGAATATCATCATACTTGAACCTACAAACACCAAAGAACTCATGGCCTCTCCCATCACAGTAACATGTTTCAAGCATGTAGGATTCTTTGACTTTTGTGAAAAAATACAAAAGGTACAACATCACCCTGTTTTGAGCAGGCTTTTCATCTCTAATATTCATGATAACCAGGTAACCCTTGCTAGTGTCACTTTCATAATATCTACAACCATTATAGCGGATGCCACTGAAATTCCAAATTTTGGCAAAAAATGTTACAAGGCAAAGGACTTGGAGAGCCATTAATTTGACCCATATATCAAGCCAAGGTACAAGAATGAAAGAAAAAGGTTTTTTCCTTTCTCTTACCTCCTGGATAGGTATGCCCCTATGATTAAAATCATCATGAGGTAATTTTATTGTGAAGGAAGGTTCTCTAGAATCTACACCTACCATATTAGGTTATTAATGCACTTAACAAGGGTCAAAATGCACGACATACCTTATTTTCACTTCAGGGACATTGAAAAAATGGCATACATTGTTCAAAAGAGAGATTATAACCACAAAATAAGAAGTATTTTTCACCACTCTCTTATCAAGATCATTTTCCTCCATCACCTTGATAAATTGAACATCTCATGAGACACTTTCATAGCTAATGACATTTTTACTGCTCCACCAGTTCAATATTCTTAAGTTATGAATCCACGATCTCATCCTTCCACATCCATTCCTCCATCTCAGCCCACAATATCTACTTCTTCATCAGCTCAAATTACCATACCCATTTCGCCACCATAATCATCATTTCACACTTAGATTGGATCATCTACCATGGTTAAGAACAATTAACTTCAAAATACCAAAGTGGCTGAGATAGAGACATTGGAAAAAACATATCAGAGAGGGTACATGTGTTCGCCGTGAATACAACCACTTTGTAACACTTATTTCATCCATTTTTACTCTTCTCTATTATATCATTTGTTATAATTTATCATTTAAATCCATTTTATAAATGATTTATGCTCTTATGGATGAAAAATTATTTATCTTCCTTTATTTCTAATAAATTGATGATTATGAATTATTTTATCAATGATAGTTTTAATAAGTTGGTTATAACATTATTCACCATTTTTAGCCTCCAAGATAATTTCCGGATTGAAGATTTGATCATTAAAAGTGCCAACTCAGAAATGCGCTGGAATAAGGAGTGACAGTTTTGCGGTTGAGATTCTGAGCAAATGAAGACGAATCTGGAAAATCCGGAACATGGGTTTTGTTCAGAACGGACCCAATTAACTTTATCAAAGAACGGTTTGCCCAAATTCGGCTTGTACTGAGAGAAACGCAGGGTTCTTTGAGCACGATTTTCTCAGATCTGTGGTTGCGGCCGTCCTCCAAATCTCAGCTGCAAAGCCAAATTCGCCTTGTTCTTGTTGATCAAATGGTTAGAAGCAATCCAATTTTGTAATGTAAATCATGTTGTACTTATCTTTATTGTAACTTCTCTCTGATCTCTCTCTATTTAAATGAAAACAGAGATCAGAGATGGGGATGATTGGGGATGGAGAGACTTTTCTTATTGTAATTTGCAGAATTGTGCATCGGCTCTTGTTAAGAGAGTGTGAGCTGTTTGTAAACATTATTAATGCTTGATTAATAAAAGAGTTCACTGTTGTTCCATTTCTCAAGCGCTGGAGTAAAGCACAACAACGCTTCACCGGTGGTTGAGGGCCCGGCCCTGGTGGAGCGATCTGCTGTTTGTATTTCTATTGGTTTATTTCTGTTGTGTGAAGTTCGTTTATTTATTGAGTTATTGCTAATTGGATCAAACACAGAGTCATTGTTATTCCATTCTTTACAAGAAGCATGATTCATGATTCAATTGTTATAAAATGTTGTTTTTCTGTATCTAATTCCAGTTGTTATTCCTTTTGTTTATGAATTACGATAGTTGATTGTTGCGTGGCTGTCGACAGGATTAAAGAGTAGAAATATAGTTTGCTTGGTTATGAATTGAATTCACTGTTTATTTTACGCTGCTATTCAATTCCTGTTCATTGCTTTTAGATTGTTGTTCCTTTCCAGTTTGCGTTTTAGATTTCATTTCCTTTGAGTTGTTTTCACTTGCTTTGAGATCTCTAAACTGTAGAGGGCAAAGCTAATCATTCCAGGTCCCCAGATTTGGTCATCTCACATCGATTTCTAGGAGAAAGAGTTATTACTACTGCATTCCTAATCGATGTCTAGCAAGGTTGCTGTAGTGTAGTCTTTACATTTCTGTCATTTGTAATTAGATTTCTTTTCAAGCAGATTTCTTTTCAAGCATTTATTATTTCTGCATTTGTATTTCTATACTACATCTTCACAAACATTACTCTTGAGTAAATAGCCGCCTCAGAATGAGTACACTCTTGAAACAAAAAGTCGTCCCTGGGTTGACAATTAATGTGAGGTAATTAGGAGTTACAAAGACACCTTTTTATCGCTCCACATTTTGGCGCCGTTGCCGGGGAGAGTGTAGCCATTTCTAAAAGAGTAGTGTGAATCTGATGAGTGCCTGCGAGGGAAGAGTTGGATCTTAAAAACGGAAGGTAAGAACCTACGTGCGGAGCATGTAAAAGCCCTGCTCCACTGTCCGCTTTCCTAACAGATTTGTTGTTGTTTTTTTAGGTAGAAATAGATGTTTGAATTTTTGTGTGAATAAC
>JAXQQM020086381.1:0-28198 GCA_034641835.2 Pinus albicaulis | reverse complement strand
TGTTTGATGGAAGGCTTGGAGATCGTTAATACTATGGGGGGTTAAACCTTTAAACCATTTTCTTGCTTCTCCCCCCAAACTTTGAGCAAATAGTCTCAACTTGACAGAATCATCATCAATTTCATTTCTATCAAAGTAGTCATTCATCTTGTCCACATGTTGAGATGCTGTTATAGTATTAATAGCATCATATAATGGAAATTTGGACTGATAGTCCTGTGGAAGATTGACTAATGGCACAGGAAGGACTAAGGGAGCATACCATGTTGCCATGGCAGGAGGTGGAGGTGGATTTACAGAAGGGAAAGTGGGTTGAGGTGAAGTGGTTTGAACAATGGATGTAGGGTGAGTAGAAGTGGATGGACCAGGAGTAGACTATTGAGATGATCTTGGATGAGAGACACCTAAATTGTGAAGGAAATGTAAATCAGGAGGTGTTGTTTCCCTGCTACCAGGATGTTCACTTGTTTCAGGAGATGAAAGTGAAAATTCAGAGTCTAACTGGATTATATCATCAAATGACCTAGTCCTAAATGGGTTCACTAAGCCAGTTTGTGATTGTTGCAGAGCTGAAAGGTTTTCAGGGACTGAATTAGCTCTTAGGGGTGATCTGAAAACAGTTGAAGATTGTATCTTAGGAGACTTCCTAAGGATTCTTTCCAGGTTGTCAACTATCTTAGGTGGATCTAGGTCAGGATGGGCTCTAGTGTGAATCTTTTTAGGAGCCACTATGCTAAGTTTTTAGACCCAAGTAAAACAAGAAAAGTTCAACCCGATATGACAATCTTTGAAAGGTCAACTAATCTGTTTTCTTATTTTTAATCCCACAGCCTTTTAACCAGGTTTAAAAGGGTATTTTAATAATGAGGGTTCTTCCCAGTGGAGTCTTAAGGTCTGTTGAGGATTGTGGAGTCACCAGGTGGAAATTCCAGAGTGTTTTCAAAGGAGTACACTGTCCACCACAGTGTTTGTGAAACATTTGTTTTCAAGGATATCTCAAAACACAACAAAATCTAACCAGAGATTTACTGGGAGGGCATTCACCAGATATGTCACCCCTAAAAGAGGATGAGACCCGGAGGCTACCTGGCCCTTTCCAGACTCTGTCTTAAGAGTATAGAGTAAAACCCATCAAGACGTAAACAAGATATCAAAAACTGGTGTTTTACTACCAATCTGAAATGTTTTTTGGTATTTTTTGAATTGTTTTATTTATGGTTTAGAAGAATGTCCTAACTTTGCCTCAAAACTTAGCTACGGTTATGAAGCAAAGGCAGTCTATCCTTATGGCTAAGCTAGCTGATTTTCCAAGGTTAGATAAAAACTTAAAATAATCCTAGGGTTGACCTAGTTTGTCACTGATTCAAACAAGCTCCATCATGATTACCATTTCTTGGTAGTGCTTGAAAAGGCTGCTTTTTACTCTCAAATTTTTTTCGAATAAAGGGTCTTCTGAGGCCTCTAAAAGGTAAAAAACACTCAGCTCCCCAGCGGAGTCACCAGAAATGTTAGTTTCTGGTGGCTCAACTGCAAAATAGAACAATTGTCGTGGAACCAGAGATTTTGAGTTAAAGTGTTCCCCAGTGGAGTCACCAGAAATGTTAGGTCTCTGTAATTTATTGGCAATATTGGGAGAGTCCAATCACAGAGTTAACATCATTTCAACCAACTTTGGGATTCTAGGATCTAGCCCTCCTGAATCCGGAGAGGGATCTCTCCAATATGTACAAAGATGGATATTGTCTTTGAAGTTTAAAGTGATGATATTAAGCTAGTTATGAGGTCCAAGGGTTTTGTTTGGTCTTTTCGGATGATTGAACATAGTTGCTATCTGAGGCAGAAAAATCTATATGTAAATAGGTTCAACGGTGAGAAGTTGCAAGCAAAAGAGTAAGCTTTGATCTAGAAGGGTGATGATGGCAAGCTGTCAATCCATTGGGCTATGGAGTCATAAGAGGATTTAATTGAAACATTCAGGTTCAAGAATGATCTATGGGGAAAGTCATCTATGCCTAAGGATCTCTTTAGAGTTTGATTTATGGGATGGAGTGACATAAATAAGAAAGGGAAAAGACAGATGCAGAACAAAGAGCAACCCAGGATCTGGTAAGTACTTTGAAACTAGCCAGCCTTTGACCAAACACTTAAGAAAAACATAGAAGTAAACTAGGATCTGGTAAGTACTTTGAAACTATCCAGCCTTTGATACACTTCTAAGGGAAACAACCGAATAGTTGAGCAAACAAGAAAGGGACTCAGGGATAACCTTTGATTTCCTCAATTCATTCCTTACACAACATATATTGGAAGTAACATCTAAAAATAACATTCAGCTGTGACGAAAAGATGAAGGAACGCCAACATCTCTGTACTTAGACTGAATTAAATCATTTCTAAATAACACAATTAGAAGAAAACATTGAAATAAATATTTCTCAGCCAGAGAAGGTTACTGGTATTCAGTAAGTCCTAACACTATTCAAACTGTTCTTTACAGTGGAAAATGAAACAAATTGAAAACAGAAATAAAATGACAAGTTCACAGTGAGAATAACATCACCATCAGCATAGACCAGGATCCCATAAAACAGCTTGTATTGATGCTTCAAACCGGTTACAATATTCAGGTCCAATGTTTTAATCCATCTCTCTTCACAACCTAACCTATCTGCTACAAGCAGAGCTCCAAGAGCCGATGAAACCACTATCTACAGTCAAGATTTTTCAAATTTCACATAGAATGTTTCAACAATTACATTAACACCGCCTAATCCCACCCCTCACTCATATTCTACTAAAGTATTTATAGAAGGATGAGGAGGTGAGAGCTAACAAAAGATCTCTTGAAGCAATTAATACAGATTTAAGACTTCGTGGCCATTTGAGGGGCTCGATGAAGAAATTCACAGGTGGAACACTGTATTAACTATTTTACATTTATGAATAAAGCTCAGCAGGAGTTTTATTTGAATTTGAGGCTCTGCGTATGTTTTGGAGTAACTCTGCAGATATTTATTCATTGGTTTCCTTGCAGAAGTAACTCCCTGGGTGTGCTGGAGGCGGATATCTAATTTTCTTCAATAACTTCGGCCTCTGTTTGAGAGGTTTAAGGCGACAGGTGGCTCGGTGGTAGCTGAGGAATCAATTTTCCTCAGATGTGGCGGTGGAGGCTTTCTATCTGATGAAACACTTTATGTTTTTCCTTTAAACTGTATTTGAGTTGGGGATTAGGCCTTTGATAACCGTCTTAGCCGTAATCCCCGTAAGACTGTCTTCAATCTTCATCTGCTGTGCCCTGTCTTCAAACTGATACTCTTTAACTGTTTTTGAATTAAAACAGTGTCTTGTCGATGTGCAGGCTGTGCTGGGTTTTTAAAAGGCATCAATGCCCATGAAGCATTGAGAAAATAATGGAGCGAAACCCCGCAGATGGTTCTTTTAAACAGCTCGAAGGCGCAGGAAACGTCTTTCCCAACCCTCGGCTTTCTTTCATTAAACAATGGAAAACCATTGAAATGCCTGCAAAACACAAAAATAGTTAAGAAATCCTGTGGAAATAGGTTTAAACTGCTTCAGATGGTGGGGAAGGAGCGTAGCCGTCGGATGAAGGCAACCAACGGTGGAGATTTGCGTAGACGAGGCGAAAAGGAGAGCGGGGAGATGAACAAGTCGGAGGAGTTTTGGACCGTCCGATCTGGACACGTGGACGGTCCAGATTCAATCGAAGGGTCTCAATCAGAGGTGACAGAAAAGGGGATGCGATTGAAAATTTCAGTGCGATTGAAACATTCCAATTGGAACATTCCGATTGGAATATCGCGATTGAAACATTCCGATTGGAACATCGCGATTGAAACATTCCGATTGAAATATTGCGATTGGAACATGTCGATTGGAACATTTCGATTGGGCGATAACCGTTCGATCTGCAGATCAGATCGACGGCCTAGATCCTTTGTTCTCTTGCACCGGCGGGACCCTTGTACTTTATGAGAAACCCAAAAATTTCAATAAAAAGCAAGGTTTTGAGTGAAATGGGCGGAATATATATATGATAGGCTGGCGCTCGATTGCGGGGCCACTGGGTGTACGGAGTACCATGGGCCCGGGCTTTATATAACTAGGTCCAATCGTAATCGAAACATTGGGCCCGGTCTTTTTGATCAACCCATTTTAAATTCTCCGATCGCGATTGCACGATCGGTCTTTTTGATCAACCCATTTTATTTAAACATGTGACTTTGAGTTTTTAACTTAAAACTTCGGAAAGTGGGTTTTTGGGTTTACAAAGGAAAAAGGGTCGGAAATGAAATATTCACAAGTTTTAAGCGCCGAGGGCAGGCTCAGGGTTATATGAAAATAATAATATGATCGGGGGTCTAGGACAAAGGGGCTGATCGCAATCGATATTTTGGAATGGTTCACAAACATGCACACTTGAATCTTTTCGATTCGATTAGCGCTTTATGGGTTCAGCGCTTGGTTTTTATGATGAGAACGTATTGGGGAAGTGGTTTAGGGCTTGGCCCAAGGGGCCTAAGTCCATAAAAAGACTTGTATTTTTATGATTTTTCACGGTTTTTTAATGGAAACAAAGGGTGCCGAAAGGGTTAAAAAGTGAGTTTTTAACCATGGGAAGGGTGTTTTATGAAGGGAAGAAAGGAAAAGATGAATAATAGAGGAAAAATATGGGAAAAAAGGGAAAGGAAAAGAAGGTTAATTTCGAATGGGAGAAAGGGAAAAGGGATGGTTTTGCAGCAGTTTCTTCTTTGTATTTCAGCAAAAATTTCAGAGTATGAGATGAGAACAACAATGAGGATTTTGGACAAAGGCAGAAGGCCTTCAAGGAGTCTTCAAAAGCCAACAATTTTTAGTGATGAAATTTGTTCTTTGAAGGCTCAAAACATATTTAGCCACCTTTGGGTATAACAAAAAATTATAGGTGGCTAACAGTGGCTCCACTTGGGGATGGTGCCTTCTTGAAGGCATCAAGAATTTAGACTTGATTTCTCTGGGAGGTAGGCCTGTGCCTGATCCATTATTCCTTCTGGGATGCTGACCATGTGCCTCATCCAATGAATTTCTCTTTCTTTGCTGAATGGTCTTGATTAGCTCTGAAAAAATGATATTAGTTATGAAAAATGATGAGCTTCATCAATACAACCTTCTACCTACCCAATCCTACTGATCTAACATTTTTTCTTCAACGGAGTGCACTTGTATTGGCAAACTCTTAACAACATTTTATTCTTTTGAAAGCATAAAAACTAATCTAATTCTACTCCTTATTTCTCCCTAAACTCAAATTAAACAGTTGAGTTCAGATGTTTCTCTACCTAATCTACTGTCTGTTGGGATTAAACTGTCCAACAGACTTTCATTCTCTAAATTCTAAAGCAGAAATTTAAAAACAACCAAGTCAAGATTAAGCAGTTTGACTTGCTGTGATCTATGGCATAAAAACAAGCTGCACATAGATTATTATTTGCAGAAAATTAAAATAAAAAATAGAAGGCTTAAGATCTGAAAGTTTAAGTACTGCCTTCCCTTTCTTCACAACTCTGTTTTTTACTTTGTTTGAGTTGTCTCTTTCTTGATATCTGATTCAGATTTTGGGCAAATAAGAACCAGTTTTTCTCTTTTATGACTCAGAAAAATAAAACAGTTTTGAGTCATCTCTCTTTGGAAACTTTGGTTCAGATTTTGAACATGTTTGAACCTTAATTTCTATCCTAATCTATCTACTGATAAGCCAAGATTAAACAATTTGGCAAATCAAATTCACTACCCTATCAGCAGAAAATTGAAAGCTAATTATTCAAGATTAAACAGTTTGACTAACTAGAAGTGTGTTTTTGAGGAGTGGCATTTGAGCTTGCACACTTTCAGAATTTATTTCTCTTTTTTGGCATGGGGCTTTGCCTTTCTTGTTTATATTTCTGCCCTCTTTTCTTTCTTTCTTTGTTTTTGTATTTTTCTAATTTTTCATAACTTTGAATGCAATGATGGATGAAATGTTTACAATGGAAAAAAGAAAAAAGAAGGCTTAAAAACATATCATGAATCAAGAGAAGTAATGCTTGAGCATCCTGCCATTGACAGGACCCCCAAACAAATCTGTTCCATCTAGCTCTTGTAAGAAGAATGCATTGTTTCCAGCAACTGAATGAATAGAGTAAGGGCCAAGCCATAGATTGTCAAATTTACCATGCTTTCCCTTATCTTCTCTCTTTGAGTCCCACTTTAAAACTTTTTCCCCAATCTTGAAACTGCTGGCCTTTGTTCTTCTGTCAAATATCTTCTTGATATGGTCTTGCTTCTGCAATGCTTTGTTGTACACTTCCTCTCTGATTTTCTGAAGATGAATGGTCTGATTTATTCTTCTGATTATGTCATTATCTTCAGTCTGCAATTCTTGAATTAACTTCATAACTGGTACACCAAGGCTGTTAGGAAAAATTGCATCTGTAACATACACAAGCTCGAAGGGTGACACACCAATAGATTTCTTCAAAGTTAATCTGTCAGCCCAAAGTGCATGGACTAGCTTTGTGTGCCAAGACCTTTTATTGTCCTCCAACAGTTTCTTGATTATGTTCACTAAGCTTTTATTGGAAGATTCTGCAAGTCCATTACCTTGAGGGTAATAGCCGTGGAATGCCCTAGTGTTATCCGGTATTTATGATGTATTCAACCATTTTCTTTCATCCGAATGCGTGCTACCGCATCAGTTCGTGATGATCTGGGTAGGACAACCAAATCTGGAAAGGATATTGGTTTCTATGAACTTTATAATAACTGAATCATTGGCTTGCCTACAAGGAATGGCTTCTATCCACTTAGTGAAATAGTCTGTGGCAGTAAGGATCCATCTATGCCGGGCAAAAGATGAGGGATGGATTTCACCTATGAAGTCAAGTCCCCACTGTTGAAATGGGGCTTCAACAGTGATTGGATGCAGAGGAATGGGTAAAAATTTTCTTTTGCCTTCGAATAGTTGGCATTTATGGCAAGTAGTGGTCATCTTGTGTACATCAGGAAAAAGAGTAGGCCAATAGAAACCAGCCCTCAAAATTTTGTTGGTTGTTGACTTCCAATATAAATCACCTCCACACTCTCCTTCATGAAATTCCTGCTTAACCTTCTCTGCATCAAACTCAGGCAAACATTTAAGCAATATACCACTAGCATTTTTCCAATAAAGACACCTATCTACAATGCAATAGTTTACTGCTTTCAGGTTTAAGAACCTTGCCTTTGTTTTCGATAAACTAGGAGGTGTATTTAAATTAAGCAAAACATAAACGATATCAAGACACTGCTTAGAATTCATGGTAAAAATGTTTTCAATAATAGAGTTGGGAGAATTCTTCGTCGTCCAAAGCATTAATCATATTGATATCAAGAACTTCAAAATTCGGATCTTACCATTAATCTAGCTAGACCTTGGCCTTTAAGGGAGTCTAGTGGGTTGGCGATCTAAATCATATTCTGTAATAACAACAATCCACTTACCTCTCTTACCATCCTACTGGGTCCCGTGTTAGAATCTTTAACAACCGAATTAGGGACAAAGGCAATGATGTGTGAGTGAAGGATGTATACTCTAAAGTCTTTCAATGCTTTAACCAAAGGAAAAACTTGCTTTTCCATAATATTATACTTCAAAGGGGCATCCCCCAATGCCTTGCTAAAGAATGAAATAGGCTGCTCTTGTCCTTGTGGATTTTTCTGTAAAAGGACAGCAGCAATGGCATGTTCTGATGCAAACGAGAAGATATAAAAATATTTTGAAAAATCAGGGCTTATGAGAACTGGTGTTTTGCTAATGCTTGTTTCACCACCAAAGGATGTCTTTGCTTCCAAGGTCCATTTTACCCCTTGCTCCTTTTTTAACATGTTTGTAATATTCCTAAGGAGCTCAGCCAAGTTGGGGATGAACCTTCTTAAAAAGTTAATCTTTCCGATGAAAGACTGCAACTCTTTAATGTTTCGAGGCTGAGAGATTTGCAATATGGCCTCAATCCTCTTGGGATCTATCTTTATACCTTCCTCAGAAATAATGTACCCAAGAATTTTACCTTCTTAGAGACCAAATAGTGTCTTCTTAGGGTTTAAATATATCCCAAACTTTCTGCACTTCTCGAAAAAATTTCTTAAATGTTCTAAGTGTTTTTCATCTGTTTTTTAAAACACAGTGACATCATCGAGATAGATAATGATGAAGAAGCCCAGTTCCTCCGAGAATGCTATGTCCATGGCTCTTTGAAAAGTTGCTCCAGCATTCATTAGACCAAAGGGCATTTTCACATACATGAAAGTGCCCCATGGTGTAGTGAATGTTGTCTTTAATTGATCATCAGGGTGGACTAAGACTTGGTTATACCCTGAAAAGCCATCTAGCAAAGAAATTCTTTTAGACCCCACCCCCCTTTGCAAAATGTGATCCATCTTGGGTAAAGGGTAGTTGTCTTTCAATGAAGCTTTGTTTAAAATTTGAAGTCTATACAAAGCCCGATTTCTCCAAATTTTCCTAACAGCATACACTAGATTAGATACCCACTCGTAATATCTAATAGGGACAATAATAACAAAGATCGTGCATCTTCATGATTTCCTTCTTAACCAATGGCAACTAGACTGTGGTTTATTCTCAAGAAGCTTCGTTTGAATGGTTTTTGGTTTTCTTTAAGAGGAATTTTTGTGCCGTATTATTTCAAAGGTCACAGATTTAAGATCTTCGTAACTCCATGAAAAAACATCAGAAAATTCTTTGAATAGCTCTAAGTATTTGAGTTTAATGTGAGCTGGTAAAGTTTTAGACAGTTTGATCAATTTTGGTTTTTCCTCACTGCCTATATTACATTCCTCCACTTCAGTTTCTACAGGTTCCAGTTTAGGTTTGTTGGCTACATCATCAAAATCAAACAGTTCTTCTAGAGGGGCCAAACCCTTGGGCAAACTATCATCCCTAGAATGTAGAGTTTCCAATTCTTCTGTTTCAGGTTTTGCACTTAATTCTGTTTGGTTTCTAAGTTTGATAGACTGAAGGTTTATATCTACCAGCTCTGGAGACGTTTCTTCTTCGCCAAGAAAATTTTCTTCACTGCAGTCTGTATCATAATCTGAATCTGAGCTATGGGGTTCAAACTCATTTCTGAATTGCATGAAGTCTTCTATTTGTTTATCTCCATCAAATACCTGCCAGTATTTCTTGTTATCTGGTATAGATGGTCTGAATTTTATCTGAGAAGTGTCATCATACAGCATTGGGTAGGTCCTAGCAGCAAAGGCTAAATTGTGGGCTGCAATGTTTCTTTTTCTTGGGACAAATGACAAGGCGGATTCATCAAACATTTTCAAAAGATCTATGATATCATTCCTATATGCCCTAAGTCTGGGGTGATTTGCATTATACTCCCCATTAACTTGTCTAATGATTAATTCAGAATCCCCATATACATTGATTCTCTTGGCACCTAAATTTTTCAAGAGATGCAAGCCTAAGAGAAGGGATTCATATTCTGCTATGTTGTTGGAACACTGAAAATTTAATTTACATGAAATACACTCTGTATGATTGTTTTCAGTGTTAGTAATCCAGACACCTGCACCAGCATTTGTTTTGGTGCATGACCCATCAAAATACATCGTCTGCAGAGGAACATTTTTCAATTTTGTTGTTTTGGGTGTATCTCCCTTATATAATTTGATCCTCCGCTTTTTCATCGTGCGGTTGAGGATCGTCTTCGACCGCCAAGTTTTGGAGTTTACTGATTGATGACTTGCGCTTCAAGACCTGTGTTTAGTTTGCTAGGATTTTTAGACACAATAGACTGTTTCGGCAGTTCAGCGTTGTGTTCCTCTTCCTCCGTTTTAGCCATTGATTCTGCTGAAATGATCTGTTCTGTAAGTGTTTCATCATTAAAGATGATAAAAGAATCAAGGCTTGTGCTTACAGCGTACAGAGGAGAGTTTTGAGGCTGGTCTTGACTTGTCACTGTATACTGCATGTGGGTTTCCCTGTAAAGTCTTCTAGTCTGATTAAAAACAGGGATAGTCACATAGGTCATGTCCATTTGCATAGTTCCTTGTAACTTAGCCCCCCAAGATCTTGATAAAAGAATTCCATACTTTGGGGGTATATCAGCCACAACAACATCCATGACCAAACATTTGGCTGGAATCTGGGCTAAGTTAACACAGAGATCTTTTATCAATCCTAGACATTTAACTTTACTTGAGTCAAAGGAGTACAAGTCTTTGTAAGGTCTGGTAATTTCAAGACCCAGGCTTTCCATTATGGCTTTTGGCATTAAATTATGGGAAGCACCCGAGTCATGCATAGCATTGTGAAAAATTTTGTTATGAATGTTTAAGCTTACGTAAAAGGGAGGGACATGACCTTCTTGAAACTTTCCTTCAATATTTGGACCAAAAATAAGCTCTGGTTGGTCGTCATTAAGATTGAGTGTATCTTCATTATCTTCTAAGTTCAAAGCCTTCAAAATTTTGGACCTATATACATGTTGGGAAGCTAACTCAGTCAAAGGAACAGAAATTTTGATTTTTGAGATTTCCTGTTCCAGGCTGAAAAGGTTTTGACTCTTTAAAACATTGATTTCAACTTTGTTTACTGCCACTTTATCAGCAATAACAGCTTGCTGATTTGGTTTATCTACAGTTGAAACAGTTGTTTTACCAGGAGCACTAACCGGGATGTTAGTACTGCTAATGTTTGCACTCTGTTTTTCAATATTCTGAGTGTCTTTCTCTTTACCACTACCAGAATTAACAGCCACTGTTTTTTTTTTTTGGTTGATTGTTTTAGAGTTGGTTGCAGTGCTGTTTTGGGAAGGTTTGTCAGGGGTTTTATTGTTGGGGATTTGTTGATTAGATTTGCTTCTGAGTTCATATTCCTTTGAAGGTCCTATGACATCGTTTTCCATGTTCTGATAATAATTTTCATTATCATCTCTTTGTCATCGTAAGGTGTATAAAGACTTTGTTTTTTATCATAATGAACTTTGAAGCTATCATCATCTACCCCAAATAAGTTTATATCATCCTCCTCTGTTATTTGTTCTGTTTGCTCAACCTCACTTAAAAAGTTTTGATGAAAGGGAGGAGTGATGTGTTGATCATCTTCCCGGGGTCTATTTGGAGGTTGATTTCTTCTAATATTCTGATTCTGGTTCTGGTTTCTATTTTGAGGAGCGTTCTGATTTAGACTTGCTTGCGCTCTCTCTAGAATGCTCATTTTCTTCATCATTTCTTCCATCATTCTTTCCATCTTTGAGCTTGAGGTAGAAGGGGTGGGCTCCTCCCTAAAAGATACTCTCTTTTCAGCTTTCATCCTTGCTCTCTTCTCCATAAGGTTAATTTCCACAGAAAGAGCACCTCTTTGCATATCTTCAAGGGTTGCAAAAACTCTTTCTCTGAGTGAATATGTCATGTTAGGATCAAATCCTTCAGGAAATTTTTTTAAAGTTGAGCCCTGAAGAGGTTTTAGTTCAGGGGAAAGTGCATTATACACGCTGTTAAATCTGGTACAATAAGCTTGTACACTTTCCCGTGTTCCCATGGAGATTGTTATAATCAACAAGGACTTGGAGAGTGATTCCTTTCTCACTTCCCATTTGTTTAAGAATGTTTGTTGGAAGGCTTGAGATCGTTAATACTATGGGGGGTTAAACCTTTAAACCATTTTCTTACTTCTCCCCAAACTTTGAGCAAATAGTCTCAAACTTGACAATCATTATCGATTTCATTTCACAAAAGTGGCCATTCATCCTATCCACATGTTGAGATGTTGTTATAGTATTGCTAGCATCATATAAAGGAATTTTGGACTGATAGTCCTGTGGAAGATTGACTAATGGTGCAGGAAGGACTAAGGGAGTATACCATGCTGCCATGATATGTAGTGGTGGTGGATTTACAAGAGGAGGTGTGGGTTGAAGTGGAGTGGTTTGAACAGTGGATGACGGATGAACAGAGGTGGATGGAACAGCAGTAGACTTCTGAGCCGATCTTGGATGAGAGACACCTAGATTATGTAGAAAATGTAAATCAGGAGGTGTTGATTCTCTATTCCCAAGGGTTTCACTTGTTTCGGGAGATGAAAGTGAAGGCTCAGAATATAGCTGATCTAAATCACCAAATGACCTAGTCCTGAATGGGTTTAAAAAGTCAGTTTGTGATTTCTGAAGAGCTGAAAGATTGTCAGGTACTGAATTAGCTCTTAGGGGTGATCTGAAAATAGTTGAAAATTGTATCTTAGGAGACTTCCTAAGGATTCTTTCTGGGTTATCAACTATCTCAGGTGGATCGGGGTCAGGATGGGCTCTAGTGTGAATCCTTTTAGGAGCCACAATGTTTGTATGTTTAGACCCAACTAAACAGGAAAAGTTCAACCAGATATGACAATCTTTAGGAGGTAAACTAATCTGTCTTCACAATTCGAATCCTGTAGCTTTGTAACCAGGTTTGAAGGATATTGTAAGAATGAGGGTTCTTCCCAGTGAAGTCTTAAGGTCTGATCAGGATTGTGGATTCGCCAGGTGGAAAGTCTAAAGTGTTTTCAAAGGAGTACACTGTCCACCACAGTGTTTGTGAAACATTCCTTTTCAAGGATATCTCGAAACACAACAAACTCTAAGCAGAGATTGACTGGGAGGGCATTCACCAGATATGTCACCCCTAAAAGAGGATGAGACCTGGAGGCTACCTGGCCCTTTCCAGACTCTATCTAAGAGTATAGGGTAAAACACATCAAAGACGTAAACAAGATATCAAAAACTGGTGTTTTACTTACCAATCTGAAATGTTTTTTGATAATTTTTTTTTTTTTGAATTGTTTTATTTATGGTTTAGAAGAATGTCCTAACTTTGCCTCAGAACTTAGCTACGGTTATGAAACAAAGACAGTCTATCCTTATGGCTAAGCCAGCTGATTTTCCAAGGTTAGATAAAACTTAAAAGAATCCTAGGTTGACCTAGTTTGTCACTGATTCAACCAAGTTTCATCATGATTACCATTTCTTGGTAGTGCTTGAAAAGGCTGCTTTTTACTCTCAAAATTTTCTCGAATAAAGGATTTTCTGAGGCCTCTAAAAGGTATTAAAAACACTCAGGTCCCCAGCGCAGTCGCCGTAAATGTTAGGTCCCGGTGGCCTGAAATTAAAATTAGAATACTTGTCATGGATCTAGACTCGGTTCAAGCCCGTTGAGTCGCCAGAAATGTTAGGTCTCTGTAATTTATTAGCAAGATTGGGAGAGTCCAATCAGAGAGTTAACATCATTTCAACCAACTTTGGGATTCTAGGATCTAGCCCTCCTGAATCCGGAGAGGGATCTCTCCAATATGTACAAAGATGGATATTGTCTTTGAAGTTTAAAGTGATGATATTAGGCTAGTTATGAGGTCCAAGGGTTTTTTCTGGTCTTTTCGGATGATTGAACATAGTTTTTGTCTGAGGCAGAAAAATCTATATGTAAATAGGTTCAACGGTGATAAGTTGCAAGCAAAAGAGTAAGATTTGATCTAGAAGGGGGATGATGGCAAGCTGTCAATCCATTGGGCTATGGAGTCATAAGAGGATTTAATTGAAACATTCAGGTTCAAGAATGATCTATGGGGCAAGTCATCTATGCCTAAGGATCTCTTTAGAGTTTGATTTATGGGATGGAGTGACACAAATAAGAAAGGGAAAAGACAGATGCAGAACAAAGAGCAACCCAGGATCTGGTAAGTACTTTGAAACTAGCCAGCCTTTGACCAAGCACTTAAGAAAAACATAGAAGTAAACTAGGATCTGGTAAGTACTTTGAAACCATTTAGCCTTTGATACACTTCTAAGGGAAACAACCGAATAGTTGAGCAAACAAGAAAGGGACTTAGGGCTAACCTTTGATTTCCTCAATTCATTCCTTACACAACATATATTGGAAGTAACATCTAAAAATAACATTCAGATGTGACGAAAAGATGAGGGAACGCCAACATCTCTGTACTTGGACTGAATTAAATCATATCTAAATAACACAATTAGAAGAAAACATTGAAATAAAGATTTCTCAGCCAGAGAAGGTTACTGGTATGCAGTAAGTCCTAACACTATTCATACTGTTCTTTACAGTGGAAAATGAAACGAATTGAAAATAGAAATAAAATGACAAGTTCACAGTGAGAATAACATCACCATCAGCATAGACCAGGATCCCATAAAACAGCTTGTATTGATGCTTCAAACCGGTTACAATCTTTAGGTCCAATGTTTTAATCCATCTCTCTTCACAACCTAACCTATCTGCTACAAGCAGAGCTCCAAGAGCCGATGAAACCACTATCTACAGTCAAGAGTTTTCAGCTCAGTTACATAGAATGTTTCAGCAATTACATTAACAATCAACTAATCCCACCCCTCACTCATCTTCTACTAAAGTATTTATAGAAGGATGAGGAGGTGAGAGCTAACAAAAGATCTCTTGAAGTAATTAATACAGATTTAAGACTTCGTGGCCATTTGAGGGGCTCGATGAAGAAATTCACATGTGGAACACTGTATTAACTGTTTTACATTTATGAATTAAGCTTAGCAGGAGTTTTATTTGACTTTGAGGCTCTGCGTATGTTTTGGAGTAACTCTACAGATATTTATTCATTGGTTTCCTTGCAGAAGTAACTCCCTGGCTGTGCTGGAGGCGAATATCTGATTTTCTTCAATAACTTCGGCCTCTGTTTGAGAGGTTTGAGGCGACAGGTGGCTCGGTGGTAGCTGAGGAATCAATTTGCCTCAGATGTGGCGATGGAGGCTTTCTATCTGATGAAACACTTTAGGTTTTTCCTTTAAACTGTATTTGAGTTGGGGATTAGGCTTTTGATAACCGTCTTAGCCGTAATCCCCGTAAGACTGTCTTCAATCTTCATCTGTTGTGCCCTAGCTTCAAACTGATACTCTTTAACTGTTTTTGAATTAAAACAATGTCTTTTCTATGTGCAGGCTGCGCTGGGTTTTTAAAAGGCATCAATGCCCATGAAGCATTGAGAAAATAATGGAGCGAAACCCCGCAGATGGTTCTTTTAAACAGCTCGAAGGCGCAGGAAATGTCTTTCCCAACCCTCGGCTTTCTTTCATTAAACAATGGAAAACCATTGAAACGCCTGCAAAACACAAAAATAGTTAAGAAATCCTGTGGAAATAGGTTTAAACTACTTCAGATGGCGGGGAAGGAGCGTAGCCGTCGGATGAAGGCAACCAACGGTGGAGATTTGCATAGACGAGGCGAAAAGGAGAGCAGGGAGATGAACAAGTCGGAGGAGTTTTGGACCGTCCGATCTGGACACGTGGACGGTCCAGATTCAATCGAAGGGTCTCAATCGGAGGTGACAGAAAAGGGGATGCGATTGAAAATTTCAGTGCGATTGAAACATTCCGATTGGAACATTTCGATTGGAATATCGCGATTGAAACATCGCGATTGAAACATTACGATTGAAATATTGCGATTGGAACATGTCGATTGGAACATTTCGATTGGGCGATAACCGTTTGATCTGCAGATCAGATCAACGGCCTAGATCCTTTGTTCTCTTGCAACGGCGGGACCCTTGTACTTCATAAGAAACCCAAAAATTTCAATAAAAAGCAAGGTTTTGAGTGAAATGGGCGGAATATATATATGATAGGCTGGCGCCCGATTGCGGGGCCACTGGGTGTATGGAGTACCATGGGCCCGGGCTTTATATAACTAGGGCCAATCGTAATCGAAACATTGGGCCCGGTCTTTTTGATCAACCCATTTTAAATTCTCCGATTGCGATTGCACAATCGGTCTTTTTGATCAACCCATTTTATTTAAACACGTGACTTTAAGTTTTTAACTTAAAACTTCGGAAAGTGGGTTTTTGGGTTTACAAAGGAAAAAGGGTCGGAAATGAAATATTCACAAGGTTTTAAGCGCTGAGGGCGGGCTCAGGGTTATATGAAAATAATAATATGAACGGGGGTCTAGGACAAAGGGGCTGATCGCAATCGATATTTTGAAATGGTTCACAAACATGCACACTTGAATCTTTTCGATTCGATCAGCGCTTCATGGGTTTGGCGCTTGGTTTTTATGATGAGGGCGTATTGGGGAAGTGGTTTAGGGCTTAGCCCAAGGGGCTTAGGTCCATAAAAATACTTGTATTTTTATGATTTTTCACGGTTTTTTAATGGAAACAAAGGGTGCCGAAAGGGTTAAAAAGTGAGTTTTTAACCATGGGAAGGGTGATTTATGAAGGGAAGAAAGGAAAAGATGAATAATAGAGGAAAAATATGGAAAAAGGGAAAGGAAAAGAAGGTTAATTTCGAGTGGGAGAAAGGGAAAAGGGATGGCTTTGCAGCATTTTCTTCTTTGTATTTCAGCAGAGATTTCAGAGTATGAGATGAGAACAACAATGAGGATTTTGGACAAAGGCAGAAGGCCTTCAAGGATTCTTCAAAAGCCAACAATTTTTAGTGATGAAATTTGTTCTTTGAAGGCTCAAAACATATTTAGCCACCTTTGGGTATGACAAACTATTATAGGTGGCTAACAGTGGCTCCACTTGGGGATGGTGCCTTCTTGAAGGCATCAAGAATTCAGACTTGATTTCTCTGGGAGGTAGGCCTGTGCCTGATCCATTATTCCTTCTGGGATGTTAACCAAGTGCCTCATCCAATGAATTTCTCTTTATTTGCTAAATGGTCTTGATTAGCTCTGAAAAAATGATATTAGTTATGAATAATGATGAGCTTCATCAATACAACCTTCTACCTACCCAATCCTACTGATCTAACATTTTTTTCTTCAACAGAGTGCACTTGGATTGGCAAACTCTTAACAACATTTTATTCTTTTTGAAAGCATAAAAAACTAATCTAATTCTAATCCTTATTTCTCCCTGAACTCAGATTGAACAGTTGAGTTCAGATGTTTCTCTACCTAATCTACTGTTTGTTGGGATTAAACTGTCCAACAGACTTTCATTCTCTAAATTCTAAAGCAGAAATTTAAAAACAGCCAAGTCAAGATTAAGCAGTTTGAATTGCTGTGATCTATGGCACAAAAACAAGCTACACATAGATTATTGTTTGCAGAAAATTAAAATAAAAAATAGAAGGCTTAAGATCTGAAAGTTTAAGTATTGCCTTCCCTTTCTTCACAGCTCTGTTTTTTACTTTGTTTGAGCTGTCTCTTTCTTGATATCTGATTTAGATTTTGGGCAAATAAGAACCAGTTTTTCTCTTTTATGACTCAGAAAAATAAAACAGTTTTGAGTCATCTCTCGTTGGAAACTTTGGTTCAGATTTTGAACATGTTTGAACCTTAATTTCTATCCTAATCTATCTACTGATAAGCCAAGATTAAACAATTTGGCAAATCAAATTCACTACCCTATCAGCAGAAAATTGAAAGCTAATTAGTCAAGATTAAACAGTTTGACTAACTAGAAGTGTGTTTTTGAGGAGTGGCATTTGAGCTTGCACACTTTCAGAATTTATTTCTCTTTTTTGGCATGGGGCTTTGCCTTTCTTGTTTTCATTTCTGCCCTCTTTTTATTTTTCTTTGTTTTTGTATTTTTTTATTTTTCATAACTTTGAATGCAATGATGGATGAAATGTTTACAATGGAAAAAAAGAAAAAAGAAGGCTTAAAAACATATCATGAATCAAGAGAAGTAATGCTTGAGCATCCTGCCATTGACAGGACCCCCAAACAAATCTGTTCCATCCAGCTCTTGTAAGAAGAATGCATTGTTTCCAGCAACTGAATGAATAGAGTAAGGGCCAAACCATAGATTGTCAAATTTACCATGCTTTCCCTTGTCTTCCCTCTTTGAGTCCCACTTTAAAACTTTGTCCCCAATCTTGAAATTGCTGGCCTTTGTTCTTCTGTCAAATATCTTCTTGATATGGTCTTGCTTCTGTAATGCTTTGTTGTACACTTCCTCTCTGGTTTGCTGAAGATGAATGGTCTGATTTATTCTTCTGATTATGTCATTTTATTCAGTCTGCAACTCTTGAATTAACTTCATAACTAGTACACCAAGGCTGTTAGGAAAAATTGCATCTGTACCATACACAAGCTGGAAGGGTGACATACCAATAGATTTCTTCAAAGTTAATCTGTCAGCCCAAAGTGCATGGACTAGATTTGTGTGCCAAGACTTTTTATTGTCCTCCAAAAGTTTCTTGATTATGTTCACTAAGCTTTTATTGGAAGATTCTGCAAGTCCATTACCTTGAGGGTAATAGGCTGTGGAATGCGCTAGTGTTATCTGGTATTTATGACAGAAGTCAACCATTTTCTTTGATCCGAATGCTGTTGCATTGTCTTTGATGATCTTGGTAGGACAGCCAAATATGGAAAGGATATTGGTTTCTATGAACTTTATAATAACTGAATCATTGGCTTTCCTACAAGGAATGGCTTCTATCCACTTAGTGAAATAGTATGTGGCAGTAAGGATCCATCTATGCTGGGCAGAAGATGAGGGATGGATTTCACCTATGAAGTCAAGTCCCCACTGTTGAAAATGAGCTTCAACAGTGATTGGATGTAGAGGAAGGGGTAATAATTTTCTCTTGCCTTCAAACAATTGGCATTTATGGCAAGTAATTGTCATCTTGTGTACATCAGGAAAAAGTGTAGGCCAATAGAAACCAGCCCTCAAAATTTTGTTGGCTGTTGACTTCCAATATAAATGACCCCCACACTCTCCTTCATGAAATTCCTGCTTAACCTTCTCTGCATCAAACTTAGGCAAAAATTTAAGCAATATACCACTAGCATTTTTCCAATAAAGACACCTATCTACAATGCAATAGTTTACTGCTTTCAGTTTTAAGAACCTTGCCTTTGTTTTCGATAAACCAGGAGGTGTATTTAAGTTAAGAAAAACATAAACGATATCAGCATACCAAGGATAATTCATAAAATGGTTTTCAATAATAGGAGATGAGAATTCTTCTTGGCTGTCCAAAGCATTAATCATATTGATATCAAGAACTTCAAAATTGGATTCAGCCATTAATCTAGCTAGACCTTGGCCTTTGATGAGTCTAGTGGGTTTTATCTCTAAATCATATTCGAGAATAACAGCAATCCACTTACCTCTCTTACCATCTGGGTCCTGTGTTAGAATGTCTTTAACAACTGAATTAGGGACAAAGGAAATGATGTGTGAGTGAAGGATGTATACTCTGAAGTCTTTCAATGCTTTAACCAAAGAAAAAGTTTTCTTTTCCATAATATTATACTTCAAAGGGGCATCCCTCAATGCCTTACTAAAGAATGCAATAGGCTGCTCTTTTCCTTGTGGATTTTTCTGTAAAAGGACAGTAGCAATAGTATGTTCTGATGCAAATGAGAAGATATAAAAATCTTTTGAAAAATCAGGGCTTATGAGAACCGGTGTTTTGGTTAATGCTTGTTTCACCAGCTCAAAGGATGTCTTTGCTTCCAAGGTCCATTTCATCCCTTGCTCCTTCTTCAACATGTTTGTGATATTTCTAAGGAGCTCTGCCAAGTTAGGGATGAACCTTCTCAAAAATTTAATCTTTCCAATGAAAGACTGCGACTCTTTGATATTTCGAGGATGAGAGATTTGCAATATAGCCTCAATCCTCTTTGGATCTATCTTTATACCCTCTTCTGAAATAATGTGTCCAAGAAGCTTACCTTCTTGGGGACCAAATAGCGTCTTCTTAGGGTTTAAAGATATTCCAAACCTTCTGCACTTCTCGAAAACCTTTCTCAAATGTTCTAAATGTTCTTCATCCATTTTTGAAAACACAGTTACATCATCGAGATAGATAATGATGAAGAAGCCCAATTCTTCCGAGAATGCTATGTCCATGGCTCTCTGAAAAGTTGCTCCAGCATTCATTAGACCGAAAGGCATTTTCACATACATGAAAGTGCCCCATGGTGTAGTAAACGCCCTCTTTAATTGATCATCAGGGTGAACTAAGACTTGGTTATACCCTGAAAAGCCATCTAGCAAAGAAATTCTTTTAGACCCCACCACCCTTTGCAAAATGTGATCCATCTTGGGTAAAGGGTAGTTGTCTTTCAATGATGCTTTGTTTAAATTTCTGAAGTCTATACAAAGCCTGATTTCTCCAGTCTTCTTCCTAATAGACACCAGATTAGATACCCACTCAGAATATCTAATAGGGACAATAATACCAGCATCGTGCATCTTCATGATTTCATTCTTAACCTATGGCAACTAGACAGGGTTTATTCTGCGCAGTTTCTGTTTGAATGGTTTTTGGTTTTCTTTAAGAGGAATTTTGTGCTGTATTATTTCAGTGTCACAGGATTTAAGATCTTCGTATCTCCAACCAAAAACATCAGAAAACTCTTTGAATAGCTCTATGTATTTGAGTTTAATGTGAGCTGACAAAGTTTTGGACAGTTTGATCATTTTAGGTTTTTCCTCACTGCCTATATTGCACTCCTCTACTTCAGTCTCTACAGGCTCCAGTTTTGGTTTATTGGCCACATCATCAAAATCAAACAGTTCTTCTAGAGGGGCCAAACCCTTGGGCAAACTATCATCCTTAGAATGCAGAGTTTCCCATTCCTCTGTTTCAGATTTTGCAGTTAATTCTGCTTGGTCTCTAAGTTTGATAGTCGGAAGGTTAATGTCTATAGGCTCAGGAGACGTTTCTTCTTCCCCAAGGAAATTTTCTTCACTGCAGTCTGTATCATAATCTGAATCTGAACTATGGAGCTCAAATTCATTTCTGAATTGCATGAAGTCTTCTATTTGTTTATCTCCATCAAACACCTGCCAATATTTCTTGTTATCTGGGATAGCTGGTCTGAATTTTATTTGAGAAGTGTCATCATACAGTATTGGGCAGGTTCTAGCAGCAAAGGCTAAATTGTGGGCTGAAATGTTTCTTTTCCTTGGGAAAAAAATCAAGTTGGACTCCTCAAACATTTTTAAAAGATCCATAACATCATTCCTGTAGGCCCTAAGTCTGGGGTGATTTGCATTATACTCCCCATTAACTTGCCTAATGATTAATTCGAAATCGCCATATACTTTGATTCTCTTGGCACCTAGCTTTTTCAAGAGATGCAAGCCTAAGAGAAGGGATTCATACTCTTCTATGTTGTTGGAACACTAAAAGTTTAATTTACATGAAATACATTCTGTATGATTGTTTTCATTGTTAGTGATCCAGACACCCGCACCAGAATTTTTTTTAGTGCATGACCCATCAAAATACATCGTCCAGAGAGGAACATTTTCAATTTTTTTGTTTTGGTGTATCTCCTTTATATAATTTGATCCCTCCAGTTTTTCATCGGGTTGTGGATCGTCTTCTCGACTGTCAAGTTTTGAGTTTAATGGATTGATGACTTGCAGTTCAAGACCTGTGTTTAGTTTGCTAGGATTTTTAGACACACTAGACTGTTTCGGCAGTTCAACGTTGTGGTCCTCTTCCTCTGTTTTAGCCCTTGATTCTGTTGAAATGATTTGTTCTGTAAGTGCTTCATCATTAAACATGATAAAAGAATCGAGGCTTGTGCTAATAGCGTACAAAGGAGAGTTTTGAGGCTGGTCTTGACTTGTCACTGTGTACTGCATGTGGATTTCCCTGTAAAGTCTTCTAGTCTGATTAAAAACAGGGATAGTCGCGTAGGTCATGTCCATCTACATGGTTCCCTATAGCATAGCCCCCCAAGATCTTGACAAAAGCATTCCATACTTTGGGGGGACATCAGCCACAACAACATCCATGACTAAACATTTGGCTGGAATCTGGGTTAAGTTAACACAGAGATCTTTTATCAATCCTAGACATTTAACTCTGCTTGAGTCAAAGGAGTACAAGTCTTTGTAAGGTATGGTAATTTCAAGACCCAGGCTTTCCATTACAGCTTTTGGCATTAAATTATGGGAAGTGCCCGAGTCATGCATAGCGTTGTGCAGAATTTTGTCATGAATGTTTAAGTTTACGTAAAAGGGAGGCACAAGACCCTCTTGGAACTTTCCTTCAATCTTTGGACCAAAAATAAGCTCTGGTTGGTCATCATTAAGATTGAGTGAATCTTCATTATCTTCTAAGTTCAAAGCTTTCAAAATTTTGGACCTATATACATGTTGGGCAGCTAACTTAATCAAAGGAACAGAAATTTTGATCTTTGAGATTTCCTGTTCTAGGCTAAAAAGGTTTTGAATCTTTAAAACATTGATTTCAGCCTTGTTTACTGCCACTTTATCAGCAATAACAGCTTGCTGATTTGTTTTATCTACAGTTGGAACAGTTATTTTACCAGGAGTACTAGTCGGGGTGTTAGTACTGCTAATGTTTGCACTCCGTTTTTCACTATTTTGAGTGTCTTTCTCTTTACCACTACCACAATTAACAGCTACTGTTTTGTCTTTTTGTTTGATGGTTTTAGACTGGGTTGCAGTGTTTTTTTGAGAAGGTTTGTCAGAGGTCTTATTGTTGGGGTTTTGTTGATTAGATTTGCTTCTGAGTTCATATTCCTTTAAAGGTTCTATGACCGCGTTTTCCATGTTCTGATAATAATTTTCATTATCATTTCTTTTGTCGTTGTAAGGTGTATAAAGACCTTGTTTATTATCATAATGAACCTCAAAGTCATCATCATCTACCCCAAATAAGTTTATATCATCCTCCTCTGTTATTTGTTCTGCTTGCTCAACCTCACTTAAAAAGTTTTGATGAAAGGGAGGGGTGATATGTTGATCATCTTCCTGGGGTCTGTTTGGAGGCTGATTTCTTCTAATATTCTGATTCTGGCTTTGGTTTCTGTTTTGAGGAGTGTTTTGATTTAAACTTGCTTGCGCTCTCTCTAGAATGCTCATTTTCTTCATCATTTCTTCCATCATTTTTTCCATTTTTGAGCTTGAAGTGGAAGGGGTGGTTTCCTCTCTAAAAGATACTCTCTTTTCAGCTTTCATCCTTGCTCTCTTCTCCATAAGGTTAACTTCCACAGAAAGAGCACCTCTTTGCATATCTTCAAGGGTTGCAAAAAGTCTTTCTCTGAGTGAATAAGTCATGTCTGGATCAAACCCTTCAGGAAATTTATTTAAAGCTGAGCCCTGAGGAGGTTTTAGTTCAGGGGAAAGTGCATTATACACGCTGTTAAATCTGGTACAATAATCTTGTACACTTTCCCCAGGGTTCCTATGGAGATTGTTATAATCAGCAAGGACTTGGAGAGGATTCTTTCTCACTTCCCATTTGTTTAAGAATTTTTGATGGAAGGCTTGGAGATCGTTAATACTATGGGGGGTTAAACCTTTAAACGATTTTCTTACTTCTCCCCCCAAACTTTGAGCAAATAGTCTCAACTTGAAAGAATCATTATCAATTTCATTTCTGTCAAAGTAGTCATTCATCTTGTCCACATGTTGAGATGCTGTTATAGTATTACTAGCATCATATAATGGAATTTTGGACTGATAGTCCTGTGGAAGATTGGCTAATGGTACAGGAAGGACTAAGGGAGCATACCATGCTGCCATGGCAGGAGGTGGATTTACAAGAGGAGGTGTGGGTTGAAGTGGAGTGGTTTGAACAGTGGATGAAAGATGAACAGAAGTTGATGGGACAACAGTAGATTGCTGAGCTGATCTTGGATGAGAGACACCTAGATTATGTAGAAAATGTAAATCAGGAGGTGTTGATTCTCTATCCCCAAGGGATTCACCTTTTTCCGGGGATAAATGTGAAGAATCAGAATCTAACTGATCTAAATCACCAAATGACCTAGTCCTAAAGGGGTTTAAGAATTCTGTTTGTGATTTCTGAAGAGCTGAAAGGTTTTCAGGGACTGAATTAGCTCTTAGGGGTGATCTGAAAACAATTTAAGACTGTATCTTAGGAGGCTTCCTAAGGATTCTTTCCGGGTTGTCAACTATCTCAGGTGGATCTGGGTCAGGATGGGCTCTAGTGTGAATCTTTTTAGAAGCCACTATGCTAAGTTTTTAGACCCAAGTAAACAAGAAAAGTTCAACCAGATATGACAATCTTTGAAAGGTCAACTAATTTATTTTCTTATTTTTAATCCCACAGCCTTTTAACCAGGTTTAAAAGGGTATTGTAATGATGAGGGTTCTTCCCAGTGGAGTCTTAAGGTCTGTTCGGGATTCTGGAGTCGCCAGGTGGAAAGTCCAGAGTGTTTTCAAAGGAGTACACTGTCCACCACAGTGTTTGTGAAACATTCCTTTTCAAGGATATCTTAAAACACAACAAACTCTAACCAGAGATTGTCTGGGAGGCATTCACCAGATATTTCACCCCTAAAAGAGGATGAGACCCGAAGGCTACCTGGCCCTTTCCAGACTCTGTCTTAAGAGTATAGAGTAAAACCCATCAAAACGTAAACCAGCTATCAAAAACTGGTGTTTTACTACCAACCTGAAATGTTTTTTGGTATTTTTTGAATTGTTTTATTTATGGTTTAGAAGAATGTGCTAACTTTGCCTCAAAACTTAGCTACGGTTATGAAACAAAGACAGTCTATCCTTATGGCTAAGCTAGCTGATTTTCCAAGGTTAGATAAAAACTTAAAAGAATCCTAGGGTTGACCTAGTTTGTCACTGATTCAAACAAGCTCCATCATGATTACCATTTCTTGGTAGTGCTTGAAAAGGATGCTTTTCACTCTCAAAATGTTCTCGAATAAAGGGTTTTCTGAGGCCTCTAAAAGGTATTAAAAACACTCAGGTCCCCAGCAGAGTCGCCAGAAATGTTAGGTCCTGGTGGCTCAGCTGCAAAATAGAACACTTGTCATGGAACCAGAGATTTTGGGTTCGATCCCCAGTGGAGTCGCCAGAAATGTTAGGTCTCTGTAATTTATTAGCAATATTGGGAGAGTTAAATCACAGAGTTAACATCATTTCAACCAAATTTGGGATTCTAGGATCTAGCCCTCCTGAATCTGGAGAGGGATCTCTCTAATATGTACAAAGATGGATATTGTCTTTGAAGTTTAAAGTGATGATATTAGGCTAGTTATGAGGTCCAAGGGTTTTGTTTGGTCTTTTCGGATGATTGAACATAGTTGCTGTCTGAGGCAGAAAAATCTATATGTAAATAGGTTCAACGGTGAGAAGTTGCAAGCAAAAGAGTAAGCTTTGATCTAGAAGGGGGATGATGGCAAGCTGTCAATCCATTGGGCTATGGAGTCATAAGAGGATTTAATTGAAACATTCAGGTTCAAGAATGATCTATGGGGAAAGTCATATATGCCTAAGGATCTCTTTAGAGTTTGATTTATGGGATGGAGTGACACAAATAAGAAAGGGAAAAGACAGATGCAGAACAAAGAGCAACCCAGGATCTGGTAAGTACTTTGAAACTAGCCAGCCTTTTACCAAGCGCTTAAGAAAAACATAGAAGTAAACTAGGATCTGGTAAGTACTTTGAAACTATCCAGCCTTTGATACACTTCTAAGGGAAACAACCGAATAGTTGAGCAAACAAGAAAGGGACTCAGGGCTAACCTTTGATTTCCCCAATTCATTCCTTACACAACATATATTGGAAGTAACATCTAAAAATAACATTCAGCTATGAAGAAAAGATGAGGGAACGCCAACATCTCTGTACTTAGACTGAATTAAATCATTTCTAAATAACACAATTAGAAGAAAACATTGAAATAAAGATTTCTCAGCCAGATAAGGTTACTGGTATGCAGTAAGTCCTAACACTGTTCAAACTATTCTTTACAGTGGAAAATGAAACGAATTGAAAACAGAAATAAAATGACAAGTTCACAGTGAGAATAACATCACCATCAGCATAGACCAGGATCCCATAAAACATCTTGTATTGATGCTTCAAACCAGTTACAATCTTCAGTTCCAATGTTTTAATCCATCTCTCTTCACAACCTAACCTATATGCTACAAGCAGAGCTCCAAGAGCTGATGAAACCACTATCTACAGTCAAGAGTTTTCAGCTCAGTTACATAGAATGTTTCAGCAATTACATTAACAATCAACTAATCCCACCCCTCACTCATATTCTACTAAAGTATTTATAGAAGGATGAAGAGGTGAAAGCTAACAAAAGATCTCTTGAAGAAATTAATACAGATTTAAGACTTCGTGGCCATTTGAGGGGCTCGATGAAGAAATTCACAGGTGGAACACTGTATTAACTGTTTTACATTTATGAATTAAGCTCAGCAGGAGTTTTATTTGACTTTGAGGCTCTACGTATGTTTTGGAGTAACTCTGCAGATATTTATTCATTGGTTTCCTTGCAGAAGTAACTCCCTGGCTGTCCTGGAGGCGGATATCTGATTTTCTTCAATAACTTCGGCCTTTGTTTGAGAGGTTTGAGGCGACAGGTGGCTCGGTGGTAGCTGAGGAATCAATTTGCCTCAGATGTGGCGGTGGAGGCTTTCTGTCTGATGAAACACTTTAGGTTTTTCCTTTAAACTGTATTTGAATTGGGGATTAAGCTTTTGATAACCGTCTTAGCCGTAATCCCCGTAAGACTGTCTTCAATCTTCATCTGCTGTGCCCTGTCTTCAAACTGATACTCTTTAACTGTTTTTGAATTAAAATAGTGTTTTGTCGATGTGCAGGCTGCGCTGGGTTTTTAAAAGGCATCAATGCCCATGAAGCATTGAGAAAATAATGGAGCGAAACCCCGCAGATGGTTCTTTTAAACAGCTCGAAGGCGCAGGAAACGTCTTTCCCAACCCTCGGCTTTCTTTCATTAAACAATGGAAAACCATTGAAACGCCTGCAAAAAACAAAAATAGTTAAGAAATCCTGTGGAAATAGGTTTAAACTGCTTCAGATGGCGGGGAAGGAGCGTAGCCGTCGGATGAAGGCAACCAACAGTGGAGATTTGCGTAGACGAGGCGAAAAGGAGAGTGGGGAGATGAACAAGTCGGAGGAGTTTTGGACCGTCCGATCTGGACACATGGACGGTCTAGATTCAATCGAAGGGTCTCAATCAGAGGTGACAGAAAAGGGGATGCGATTGAAAATTTCAGTGCGATTGAAACATTATGATTGAAACATTCCGATTGGAATATCGCGATTGAAACATTCTGATTGGAACATCGCGATTGAAACATTACGATTGAAATATTGCGATTGGAACATGTCGATTGGAACATTTCGATTGGGCGATAACTGTTCGATTTGTAGATCAGATCGACGGCCTAGATCCTTTGTTCTCTTGCACCGGCGGGACCCTTGTACTTCATAAGAAACCCAAAAATTTCAATAAAAAGCAAGGTTTTGAGTGAAATGGGCGGAATATATATATGATAGGCTGGCGCCCGATTGCGGGGCCACTGGGTGTATGGAGTACCATGGGCCTGGGCTTTATATAACTAGGGCCAATCGTAATCGAAACATTGGGCCCAGTCTTTTTGATCAACCCATTTTAAATTCTCCGATCGCGATTGCGCGATCGGTCTTTTTGATCAACCCATTTTATTTAAACACGTGACTTTAAGTTTTTAACTTAAAACTTAGGAAAGTGGGTTTTTGGGTTTACAAAGGAAAAAGGGTCGGAAATGAAATATTCACAAGTTTTAAGCACCGAGGGCAGGCTCAGGGTTATATGAAAATAATAATATGATCGGGGGTCTAGGACAAAGGGGCTGATCACAATCGATATTTTGGAATGGTTCAAAAACATGCACACTTGAATCTTTTCGATTCGATTAGCGCTTTATGGGTTCAGCGCTTGGTTTTTATGATGAGGACGTATTGGGGAAGTGGTTTAGGGCTTGGCCCAAGGGGCCTAAGTCCATAAAAAGACTTGTATTTTTATGATTTTTCACAGTTTTTTAATGGAAACAAAGGGTGCCGAAAGGGTTAAAAAGTGAGTTTTTAACCATGGGAAGGGTGATTTATGAAGGGAAGAAAGGAAAACATGAATAATAGATGAAAAATATGGAAAAAGGGAAAGGAAAAGAAGGTTAATTTCGAGTGGGAGAAAGGGAAAAGGGATGGCTTTGCAGCAGTTTCTTCTTTGTATTTTAGCAGAGATTTCAGAGTATGAGATGAGAACAGCAATGAGGATTTTGGACAAAGGCAGAAGGCCTTCAAGGAGTCTTCAAAAGCCAACAATTTTTAGTGATGAAATTTGTTCTTTGAAGGCTCAAAACATATTTAGCCACCTTTGGGTATGACAA
>JAXQQM020074728.1:0-12326 GCA_034641835.2 Pinus albicaulis | reverse complement strand
CAACACATTGATTAAGGAAATGGATTTCATATTTTTTGGGATCTAGGATGAAAGTTGGGATTTGTAATTTCAAATTTCACAGTCTCAACAACGAGGGAGGAAGTATGAGGCTTAATATTGTGCAACGCACAGTCTCAAATAGGCAGGAGGGAGAAGAGATTGTGAAATGCACAATATCAGAGGCCAAGGCTTGAGCTTGATGACCAAATCTATGTAACACATAGATGGGCAAGCTAGTGGTTTTGCGCTACATAGCCTCGGAGGTCAAGGAGTGATCTTGAGCCTTGTAGTTATGAAATTCGTAGTTGGAGAGGCCTCAACTACTCAAGGATTGTGTCGTTCTAACTAGGAAAGAGAGAGAAAAGATTTAAGGTTTGATGTTTTGGAGGCAATAAGTGTAGATCATCCTTAGGGTTATTTATATCAATCAAAATCATGGACCAAAATAGTTAATGAAAAAGAAAAAACATGCATGTACAAAAAAAACCAGCAGGGGCAAGTGTTGGTAGGAAAAAATCAAGAAGGAAATGCGGCATTTATAAAAACTTAATGACTGAAAAATAACAAAAAAATGTGGAAAATATAATAATAATAGAAACACGAGCTTTCATTAAAGTAAATAGGAAAAATAACACTCACTGAGACAAAAACGAAAAAGTGACAAAAAAGTAGCAAAAAGCAATGCATGAGAAAATTACCCAGAGAAGTGCTGCAAAATGAATCCAAAGCTCCTTGATCTCATGGAAATTATAGAGATCCAATTTCAATTTTGTAAATGAGATATAAAATCATTTATTATATATAGAACTGCCATGGGGTTAGGTTAGGGTTTATGATGCACATTCCTAAAATCAAGGAGAAAGTGACGCTTGTCCTTAGATTGAAAATATAAATTTTGTGCCACTTATCCATAGGTGATAGTGCATTTCCTATTTTCTATGGATGCACATTAGCTAACTCTAGGAAACTGTGCATTCCCACTAGTATAAGGAACTGTACGATTCCCAACAACTAGGGATTGTATAGTCCACTAATTCAATGGATTGCACATTGTTGAATATGAGAGAGAGATTTTTTAGTTTGTGTGCTCAGTGACTACCTATCTTTAGGGTCATGCAATTATAATATTCAAGGGATTTTTCAGTTGAAATCCTCAAGATCTTGTGCAATATCCAGTGGTAGGGGATTTCACAATTCCTAGAGGGAAGACCAGTAGTTGGTGCAAGATCAAACGAAAAGTTGGCTTCTATTTAGAAGTTGTTGAGTGAAGTCATCACAAAAACTAGATGCAAAGAAAATTGATATCGACATTAAAAAATAGAGGAATACTTAATGACCTTGAAAGATAATTTCTTATGAACAAAAGGTAGGCTCCAAAATCAAGCATAAGAAAAATTTTGGAGGGTGGTGATAACAACTAAAACAAATTCATATTGATCCTTCACAATCATAATTATTCTATTCATGTGCCTCAAAATCCTCCAAATATGATTCTTCCTTAAGTACACCATGAGCGAATCCAAAAAGTGCATCAGTAAATAAGAGCCAAGATTTCATCATAACCCTGTTTGGTCGAGCGCATATTCCTTATCATGGTTTAGTATTATGGAAGGATAAAAAAATTCAACATCTTTGTCATTAACAATGGTCCTTGAATGAGGGACATAAAACTCTCAACATCTCCTTCCCTAAAAATTTACCATTTTTATATGATGGTTTTCTCCCTCTTAATAATAGGTTTCTTCAATCATAGTTGTTAACCTCAGAGACTACAATCATTTCTCTGAAGACTGTTCTCGTGTCCATGGCTCTACATACTTCATAATATCAATATAGATGTCTTGTTATTCTTATGCATCAGATGTACCTACAGACTCTAAAACAAAACCAAGAAAAACAATATTAAATTAAATAAACATAATGAAGGTGTACTTAATGATGAGGTAGGTTTATCTTTGTTCTAGATATGAGAGTGTCTCCTTCATTTTCTTGCACTAGCTACCTCTCAGAGCTAACACTGCCCACACTATTCTTCAACTTGATGATCATCAGGATGGGTCACATCCTCATCGAAGAATTTAGCGAAAAAAATAAAATACTCATGCAGGAAGGATCACTAATTATATAAGGGAAAAAATTATTAATAATAATGAAGCAAAGAGATGACACACGTATATAAAGTATTTGACTTTAATATAGATTGTAGGAGGCTCTCATATCCCTATGAGTGCCAACCCTTGCTGCAATGCTTCACATCATGATGATCTTTAAGAAGGATCACGTTTCCTTATCCCATATGTTAGTAAATAAGTATTAAAGTATTCATCCAAGGTAAATAAACAATAGTCTAAACATGAGAAATGTCATAAAATATCCTTTGAAAAATAATTACATTTAATGAGGTTTGAAGTTGTTAGCTCCATCTTGATCTGACCTCCATGAGTCACCATTGTCCATCAACCATATGCCATTGGTAGAAGAAATGCATCTTCTTGAGCACCACATGTATCCTTTATCTTCTTTCATCAGTAACCAATACCAACTGTTGGGGTTCTTGAGTTTTGATAGATTGGCGAACCAAAAGACAAGAAAACATCAGAACCAATCTTTAGAGTTCCATGATCTAGTCCTCCTGTTCTTAGAGAGGGATCTCTCAATTATTTGTTTGCAAAGGTATATATTGTTTGCTTTTATGTATTGATTTTAGACTAGTTATTAAGTGCAAGTGTTTTTTTGGTTTGTTTGTTTGGATTGAATTGGCACATAAGAATATGAAAGGTCTAAGTAGTATAGATAGAAAGAAGAAGTATCAGATTCATTGGGCAATGGAGTCAAGAAGAGGTTTATGACAAGCTCATCAATGGATATGGGATATCAAAGGGAAAATCTAACTTGGCCACAGGATCCTTTAGTTTTGTGAATGAGATGGACATCAATGATTTGAAAGAGAGTTTGAATTCTCAACAAAGGGAACTTAAAAAACATAACTTGAACATAAACAAGCATTTGATAGACATGGCTAACCATGAATTCTACAAACCACATGTTAAGCAAATAATTATTTCAAACAACTTTTAAAATGAAATCTAAGATTCGGGGAACACCCTATTTCCTCAAAGATTCTATTTTAAAGGAATTAGAAAACATGAATGATTCACTGATAATTGCAGTCATAGAAGAGGGATCACCTAACACATCCATGATTACAACTATAAAAACCTTTAAAACAATTTTTCAAGCAGGGACAAAGGGTATGATCAAAACATACCTCCTTGGCTAACTGTAAACAATGGTACTCCAAAGGGAGACTTCAAAAACAGTTTCCAAGTGGCAGCAAACAAGCAGGAAAAACCATAAATCATGCTGGAACCAACTCTTTGAACTATTTGAGAAATAAAAAATCATAAGGTTTCAAGAGAATGATTAAAGACTCTAGAATTCCTTAGCAGAAGAAAACATAAAACAGTGAAGGATAAACAGGTATAAGGTGCTTCTAGGAGTCATTTCTTAGCCTAAACTTTTCATCCTACTGTATTAAGAATTTATGAAACATAATGAAAACAAGAAAAATAGCAAACAGTTCAGAATATATCACCAACAACCGAGCTCATGGATCCAATGATAGAGCCTTCTCAAGAACAAGTATGTCAAAACATAATCCAGCTTCCAAGACTTCAATTTCTTCTTCAACTTCAGACAGACTATGTATTATTTCAGAGAGTTTCAGAGTTACAACTAGTGACTAACCAACCCTTTACAATTTGCTCCTCAATGAGATTTTATAAGAAAATGAGGAGGTGGAAGAGTTCCTAGGGTTGAAGTGTAATTAATTCTATACTAAATGCAACTCCTAGCGTTGAAAACCATGCAAGGCATAAGGTAGGAAAGCATTCGATTTACAACTCTGTTTCATTAACTCTGTTTTCTGCTTTTTAGTCTTAGTGGGTGAAAATATTGACTTTAAGGTTCTTTTGATCTTTTACAATAACTTTGCTGTCAGTGTGAAATATTTGATTTTGCTTGTAATAACTGTTAGCAGTCTTTAGCCTTAATGTTACTGATTGAGATTTGATATGGGTATTCCTTTGAGGCAGAGAGGCTACAGGTGATAATTTTGGTACCTGGGGATTCAATTAGCCCTTGTGATGTGGCATTCGAAGCTTTTCTGGAGATTTTTCTTCATTCTATGGATCTGGCCTTTGATATTCAATCTGTACCTTGATCCTTTCAAGATTTCATTATATATTTAAACCTTTGATTATGCTCTAATATTCATCCTAATACTGATATTCTTTCATTAATTAATTCTGACTGTGTTTGTTGTTTGCAGGTGCGCAGAGGGTTTTTTGGAATTTTTGTTCAAGAAACCGATAATCATGACTTATTGATTCCCTGAAAACATGTAATTAGAACTCACAAACCCTTTGAAATTGTATCAAGGGCCATGAGGATTGTCATCCTCGGCCCATACATAGTAATCATCTATGGGAGGGTTTTAACCTTAATCTTCATTAAAACTGTATAAAAAATACACAACGTTATTTAAATCCTACGATTTATTGGTTTAAACTGCTTTGCAAGGTTCATGGAAATGTTTCGGAGCCATGAGGATGGAGAAATTTGTAGCAGAGGACGGGCTTGTATGGTAAACATAGAAACAAGGTTTCAAATTTAAAATATGGCATGAATTGAGGATTAATGGTTTTGGGAAAACCATTGGTGGTTTTTGCGTAGCATTTGGGGAGGGAGGCGATATTAACTTTTGCAACGCGATTCCGTTCATTGCTCGACACGTGGAAAATCAAAACCGCTTTTATCGCGCGAAAGTAGCGCACTGTGGAATGGAGCCAAAAATTACACGGTATAGATCTTCGACTATTGGATTGGAGACTCCAGATCCAACGATGCAGGTTTATTGTGATGGGTGAAGAATTGCGGGGGCGAAAAGGTAGGTAGGGTCCATGATGACATATGCAAATGTGTCGTGAAGTGGGTTCAATGGTGAGATCGGGTTAAGTCCTGATCATTGGATCATCAGATCAGATGTTTAGGATTTAAAAGAAGGAGAGGATATATGAATAGAGGAAAAGGTAAGGCATGCATAAGGGCGAAAGGATGAGTGCTCAATAGACATTGCTCTGCAGAGATCAACAGTCAAGATCTGTTTAAAAAACATAAAGTCGGAAATGGAAAAATAGAAGGAAAAGGGGGGTTTTGGCATGGTGTTTTGAAACTTTAAGTGCCCAATTACAGGGCTTTGGCCATATGAGAAGAAGGGTTGAAGGTTTATAAGCTCCCAGGGGCTTAATAATTTCAGAAGTGCAAAGGGATATTTTTAGGCCAAAAATAGAGATTTTAAGGCCAAAAGAGGGTCCCGATAGATGAGAGAAAGATTTTTAAACCAAATGAAAGGGAAATATAAGGTTTAACGAGGGTTTTGGAAGGGTTAAAGAGTCAAATGAAGGTTTTATGGATAAAATGGAGAATGAAATGGAGAAGTGTAATGAGGGAAAATGGAGCTTCTCAAGTAGTCTTTCTCTTATTAAACAACAGGTTCTTTACGGCTAATATTGAAACAACAGTTAATATTTACTCAAAGGGTAATAATCATCATAAAACTTCAAAATATGATAAGTTTTCAAATGGAACTATCTCTTGAAGGTTTAAAAGACAAGCTTAGCCACCATTGAGTATGACAGAATTTATAGGTGGCTAACACCAACCATCAATGTATATGATGACCACTAAAACTAGAACATACCCTTATGTTAGGGTTTCTCTGAATGGATCATGTCATATCAAGAAAATTCATTCTAGGGCATATAATATCCATAATAATTTTGAATCATATTAGGGTTTAAATGTTATAGAACCCAGACCATATCCATTTCCACTTCAAGGGTTTCTCCCAAACCCTAAAATTTTCTTAAGGGAACACAAATTCCTAGGGTTTCCTTCAAACCCTAGAATTATTTTAGGTCTCTTTCATATTTATATTCTTCCATCATGGGTGCCTTCAAGTAGGTGTCCCCAATGAATTTTATTCAACCCAACTCTTATACCATGTAAATTTTATTAGCGATAGATTGTTCTTTGCTTGAGATAATTACACTTCAAAAATTTTCATCATTTATATCACATATTCCCTATAACATCTTAAAATCATTAGAAATTATTCAGAAATAACAATAACAACAACGTTGCAACAAAATATATAGGAATAACAAAATAAAATATTACACAACAGAGACACCATTATTTAGGTCAGAGACTAGGGAAAAACCCCAGAAGGGGGAAAACCCATCCAGATTCTTTTTATATTAGATATTTATCAATTGGCCAACTGATATATAAAGTACATCCATAGAGAGATATATTATTACATCAGGCCTCTAAGGGAAAATCTGAGTTAGTTCACAATTTTTTTTGTGAACTAGACGATATAGAGAGTTGTTGTCATAACATTTCCCCAAGAATAAATATCCTTGTCATAATACATGTCGTCACTATCAAGGAACATAATCTATGTTAAGTGTCATTAATATTGTTTGATATCACAAGTGCAAGTTTACCGTCATCTTGGAACAAATTCACTATATCACAAGAGCTATACTTTTGTCATCATTAAGTCACTATATCATAGGATTCACACCTTTTTCATCATAAATGGTACTCCATTTTGAGCAGTGTAACTGAAACATAGGATCGTATAAGTAATATCACTGAATAAGGATATGACGCTACCATCATGCATCGAATATATAGTTTACACTCTCATGTTACTTACCTCTATTATTGTCATTTTGCATCAAGAGTTATATTTTCATCAAGAGATGAAGGTCATTGATATGAATTTGAAACACTATCATATGAAATATAGGAACTAAAGCACTATCATATGTGATAAAGGGAACCATTGTCACAAATATTGTATGCCATTATAAGAGTAAGTATTACAGTCATCATGGTTATACTAAAATGAAATCATTAACATATACAAGTGCAAGCTTATGTAAATCATGGAGATAGAGCCAGCAAATATAGTTATATAGAACTTATTCGAGCCACAATGATTGCCATCCATATAAAATCATCCAAACTGCAATAGGTAAGAGTTATATAGTGTGCATTTAGATCACAAGAGAACACAAGCTTGTCGACTCCATACAAACATTACATAATCATATTGATCTAGGTCGTAATTTTTTCCCACCCACCTATTCCACTTGGACTGCAAAAATGTTTTCTTTTTAGTTTCATAATTTCCATCACAGTTTCCTATTTTGGAATTTTATATTTTTGGCAATTTTTCATTTCCTAACCTTTCAAATCCATGTTAAGTCCCTAAATGGTGTTTTTTTAGAAACTAGAAAACGAGAGGTCATTTTTTGTTTGCAATCAATTTTTTTTTCCTCAGATATATGTTTCTAAGGATGTATCATACACACAAAATTGATATCGTATGGAAAAGTTACGACCCTAAGAAGTTGACATTCTAACTAACCCCAGTAGGGCCCACAAGCTTTTGACACTTCATATCCTAGGGTTAATATTTTTCATGTTTATGGTCTTCATTTTATTCTTGATGAAAAAAATCCTTGGAGACTCATTTTAACATATTTTAGAAGGCATGTATCCATCACATCTCTTCTCAGAGATAAGCTGCCATCACATGAGCTAGTTTTTTACTGTTATTTACGTAAAAAAAATAAATTAGAAATTGTTATTTATTAATTGAATTTATGTAATCTTCCTAATTACCCCAAGGTAATAGGAATATTCAATTTTGTTTTGTTTTTCATACTTATGAATGAAATTTTAAAGGAGGACCTATAATGACTCCTAAACATCAAAATAAATCAATTCTCAATGTGAAACAAGATAAATTTGAGCTACTTTCATAAACACACTTAAGTGTGAACAAGGCTGGGCCACTTGACCAGGTCAACAGGGCCAAATCCACAACATTGTCTACATGCAATGTATCTCCTAAAGGCACAACTCAGTTCATGTTGGAGGTCACTCATGTGAATGAGGCTAAATCATCAAGGTGGTTTAGGGTTTGGCAAGGCTCCCACATTATAAAAGAAGGATGAGGACACCAAGAGAGGGGTTTGATCATTTGATATTGTTGAAGGTATTTTCTATTTAGACAAACCTCATTCTCTAGCTGTTTAGCTGAGAATAGTGTTGTTTAGCACTTGGATGTTCCTGGTTAGGAATCCCACCTCCTTTCTTGAGTAGTTCTTGGAGGACACTTGTTCTATCTTGTCCACTATCAGGCTTGGGTCAAGCTTCATCTTCCAACCAAAATTCAGATCCTATTAAGGGTTTCATTGTTTTTGTAAGCTACAGCAATGAAATTTAGATCTATTTAGATCTAGTCAAATCTAGTGCATCTTCTCAATGAGTGTGTCTTTTAACCTCCTGGAAGAGTGTATTGGATCATTGGAGCTACATTTTAAGATCCAGGCATCAAGCCTATTCAGTATTGAAGCAAACAACGAATTTTCTCTCCCATAAATGTGTTATCTGCAAGAGGGAAGTTGCAGGGGTTTTGAGCAACGTTTTGGAGGAGTGATCTCTGGTGTTGAGGGGTTTTCCCTACACTTTGGTGATCCATGGATTGGTCATACAATCCATTTTCATTTCAGATCTGATTTGCATCTGTTTCTATTTACTACATAATTCCTGAATATTATTGCAGAACTACATCTTAGATCTCAGATGTACTCACTGATGTTCATGATTTGCTCAGATCCCCAAGGGGAATGTATTAAGGAGCCCATCTAGTACACAGATCTATATTGGATATATATTTTTCAGTACATATTTGTTCAAGATTTTATGTGTAATACATCAATAAATTAACTTTTTCACGCTTTGCAGTCCAATCTTGTTGTTGCAGCACCTCAATCTTGACGGTTTCTTCATGTAATTCTTCTATTTACCTATTGAAAATTGTATAAACCATTCTATAGATCTTATTTACTGAATTACATACTATATTTCATCCATCACCTTCATAAAATCATGCTACTTGTGCTTCATAAATTACTGCATACCACAAGTCATGGGGATTGGGCATTTTTAAGCTATATCAGGGGTGGTAGAACTGTTTAACATGGCTAGAGTCATTTTTTTGGGCTATAATTTGACATGTAAGTCTCTTATGACATAATATATCATATCCCACCATCACTTTCCCTTATTTTTATTCTCATCTCTAAAATTAACCTTTTTAGGGCATAAATTGTTGCTTTTCCCCAACTTTTGGCTCATAAAATGAATTACAGTTTGCTGATGTAGCTTGGATTGATGGATATGTGTTTCTAACATGTCCTATGAGCTTATTGGATGCTGAATATATATTACTGAGTTTATATATTACTGCAGTCCCTCTTTGGGGCATCTTTTCAAGGAAACTAGGTGTGGGAGATCTGTTTAACCCGCCTAGAAGGATTTATTTTTGATACACTCTTGTATTTAGGAGTTATATACTCACATATAGGGGATCCAAGTGCAGGATTTCATTTCTGTAGCAGCCATTACTAGAAAATACATTTTCCAGTCATGCCTTGCTAGCGGTTCCCAATTTGGGATATTATAGTGGTATCAAAGCATGATCTCTAGCTCAACCTGTGAGATCTAGCCATCAGAAGAATAAAGAATAATATTGAAAAAATATTACATAGAGGAAAAAAAGAATATTTTTCCTAACACTCTCTCAAGGCATGCATGAATTGAAGGAAGAAATCAGGGGAATGAGGAGGGGAAGACATGCAAATCCCTCGAAGAGTTCTTATCATGAAGAAATCTCCAATACATCTTATGCTGTGTGTGATAATTCAGCCACACAATCTGATCTACAATGCTATAGCATGCCTACTTTCTTGTTGAGAGAAAGTTGAAAAGGAGGGATGACGGAAGAGGAGGTCTCCCTGCTTCTTTTCCAAACCTTGGAAGGTATTAAAGAAGATATCAAGGAGATGGAAGGGGAGGAGTGTAGAAGATTTCTGGAAGGGTTTGAAACAAGACCTAGATATTCACATGATGGGTGTTGGGATCCTGTGATTTGGCCGATTGGTAAACCAAATGATAAGGCAACATGTAAACCAATCTTTAGAGCTCTAGGATCTAGCCCTCCTAGTCTCAGAGAGGGATCTCTCAATTGTTTTGCAAAGATATGAATTGTTTGCTTTTAAATGGTTGATTTTAGGTTAGTTATTAAGCTTGAGTTTGTTTACTTGTTTGATGGGACATGATGATCTAGACAACATAGATAGGAAAGGTAAATCTCTAAGTCATTGGGCAATGGAGTCAAGTAGAAGTTTGTAACAAGTTTGTAGATGAATTAGGGGTATCAAAGGGAAAATATAACTTGGCGATTAGATCAACAAAGTCTTCAGGTAAAATTAAATGAAAATTAATATTTTAGAATGAAAAGTAGAACTAAGGGCAGCTAAGAATCCTTAATTATATGTACTTCTCAACAAAGCGACTTAAAACATCATTTAAACATGAAAGATTATTTATAGACAGGGATAACCATGAATTCTACAAATCATACTTCAACAAATAACAATTTCAAGACAAACTTTAAAAATGAAATCAAATATTTGAGGAACACTCTATTTCATCAAAGATTTCACTTTCAAGGATAAGAAAACATTCAATATTCACAAACAACTGCATTCATAGAAGAGGGAACTCCTAAACATCTGTGATTACAGCTATGAAGACCTTCAAAACAACTATTTGAGCAAGTACAAAGGGTATGATCAAAACAGACCTCTTTGGAAGATTTTGGACAATGGTACTTTAAAGGGAGACTTCAGAAACAATTTTCAAATGGCAGCAAGTAGCAGGGAGAACCATAAATCATTCTTGAGGCCACTGTTTTGAACTATTTAGGAAATAAACAAGCATAAGGGTTGAAGAAAGTAGTCAAGCTACTTAATAAAACCTTTAGCAGATGAAAACATAAAGACAGTGAAGAGTAAACGAGTCTAAGGTGCTTCTAGGAGACATTTCTTAGCCTAAAACATTTACTCTACTGAAAGCAAGAATTGATGAAAACATAATGGAAAATAGGAAAAATATCAACAATTCAAAATACTTCACCAACAACCCATCTCAGGTATCCAATGACAGAGCTTTCTCCATCCACAAACATGTCAAAACATCCACATTTTCCAGTACATCAATTTCTTTTCAATATTAGTAGAACTATGTATCACTTCAAGGAGTTATCAAAATGCTAATTTTGCTAAGTAAAGAATGAATATGCGTATTTATGTCAGAAACGAGAGGTGGAAACATAGGGTCAAAAATGCCACACGACATAGCAAATGCACCTCCATCTTAAAACCATGCCTCCTGTTAGCGTCAAATCTACCTTAGGCTGAAATAAGGTAAAACTCAAGGCTACATCAAACCACGCTCAGCCTCGTAGCTAGCCCTACGAGGACAGGAGAGGGCTCTCTCCGGGTCTATCTCGGCAAAAGGTCTTCAAAGGGGATGAGATGACTTATAATGAATACTGATTTTAGGCTAGTAAAGAGATAGGAAAGTTTGATTTTGATTTTTTGGGTTTTTGTTGAAAAAATGGGAAAAACAATTTTGGGCTCGGGGATGAGGCCAGATCTTTGCAGAATTCGAGTTGGGGCGAGGTAGGCAGTAGTCTTGATGCTTTTGATTATGTGTATGGATGGATCAGAATGACAAGGAGCTGAAGAGGGCAAGGGAGAACAGGAATCCTCTCCAAACAGGCGAAAACATGTAAAACTAAACAAATTTAAAGGCAGAGCACTGGAAACAATGGATTCAACCTCATTTACTCATTCATTTAGTTTCAGAAGCATAAGAAGGGAATGGCATACATCAAACATGAAAGAAATTACAATAAACTGAGAGAAAACACCATCAAGAACTGAAAGCCACAAGAATCCCAATAGGTGCCGCAAAACCTCTGATCTTTCCTTAGCCAAAATATGAAAAATATGTACAATAGTGTGCCAAAGTTTTCCCAAGAGTCCAACCTATCCAACCTCTGAAAATGATTGAGAAATTACATCATATAGACCATCCTAACCCCTTTCCATGCCTCTAGGGGTCAAATTCCTCCTTCTAGGAGCAGTTTCAACTAATTCTAAACAAGGAGCTAGAATCTAGGCAGCCAAACAACTTGCCTCTAAAAGGAAGGAAACTGATTCTTACATTTGATTTTTACTTTTTTAGGAGTGAATCATCTAGAATAGGTAAAAGTGAGTCCAAGTTACATGCCAACCATAAAATTACATCAATATAACTCAAAAATTACATCC
>JAXQQM020080990.1:0-17368 GCA_034641835.2 Pinus albicaulis | reverse complement strand
GACTAATTAGGTGTTCAAAAGATACCTTTTTATGACTCTGTTGGTGTCCCGTGTTTTGATAGTTTGGAAAATAAAAAGACAAGGCAACATCAGAACCAATCTTTAGAGTTACAGGATCTAGTCCTCCTGCTCTAAGAGAGGGATCTCTCAAAGTTTGTTTGCAAAGGTTTATCTTGTGTGCTTAGAGTATTGGTTTTAGACTAGTTACTAAGTGCAGGTATTTGTTTGTTTGGTTGGATTGAATTGATACATCAGAACATAAAAGGTCTAGGAAAGATATATAGAACAGTAAAATATCTGTTTCATTGGACAATGGAGTCAAAAAGAGGTCATAACACACTTATCAAAGGATATGGGATATCAAAGGGAAAATCTAACCTGGCCACGGGATCCTTTTTTTTTTGGAATGGAATGAACATTAATGATTTGGAAAGAGAGTTTTGATTCTCAACAAAGGGAATTTGAAAACATAATTTGAAACAATAAAGAGTTCTTTGATAGACAGGGCTAACCATAAATTCTAAAAATCACACCTTTAAGCAAATAATGATTTCAAAGCAACTTTCAAAGTAAAATATAAGATTCGGGGAACACCCTATTTCCTCAAAGATTTTATTTCAAATGATTTAGAAAACATGAAAGATTCACTGATAATTGCAGTCATAGAAGAGGGAACACCTAATACATCTATGATCACAACTATAAATACCTTTAAGCCAATTGTTTAAGTGAGGACAAAGGGCAAGATCAAAAAAGACCTCTCTGATTCATTATAAGCAAAGAAATTCAAAGGGAGACTTCAATAACAGTTTTTAAATGGGAGCAGACAAGCAGGGAGAACCATAAATCATGCTGAAACCGACTGTTCAAACTATTAAGGAAATAAACAAGCATGAAGAATAAAGAGAAATTTTAAAGCCTATAAAATACTTCAGCAGAAGAAAACATAAAACAGTGAAGGATGAATAGGTCTAAGGTGCTTCCACGAGTCATTTCTTAGCCTAATACTTTATATACTACTGTAGTAAGAAATTGTGGAACAAAATGAAAATAGGGGGAAAACATAAGACAGTTCAGAATACTTCACCAACAGCCAAGTTCATGGATCCAATGATAGAGCCTTCTCAGGAACAAACATGCAACAACATCATCAAGATCTCCAAGACTTCAATTTTTTCTTCAACTTCAAAGGACTATTTATTGATTTCAGAGAGTTTCAATATTACAGCTTGTGATCAACAACAACCAACCCCTCACTCATCTTCTGAAGAAGTATATATAGAAGAATGAGGAGGTGAGATCTGATAAAATATCTCAATTACAATTAATACAGACTTAAAATGGTTTTTGGGCCTTTGAAGGGCTCAATGAATAAAATTACATACATATCCTCTGTATTAAATGTTTTACATAAATATTTAAGCTCTGTGGGAGATTTTGTTGACCTTTGAGGCTCTGTGCGATGTCGGGGTTACTTTGCAGATATTTCTACATTTATTTCCTTGCAGAAGTGACTCCCTGGCTGTGTTGAAGGAAAATATCTGATTTCATGCAATAAATTCGGCCTGTATTTGATTTCTTTGGGGAACAAGTGTTTTTGTGGTAGCTGAGAAGAATTTATTTGCTTTAAATAAGGCGGTGGAGATTTCTGTCGGATAAAACACTCTGATCTTTCCTTAAAACTGTGTTTAAATCCAGGGATTAGGATTTTGATAGACATCTTAGATATAATCCCCACAAATCTATCTCTTAATCCTCTGTTCTGGAGTATTCTGGTCTTCTATACTGATACTCTTGATTTGTGATTGACTTGTTGTGTCTTTCAAATGTGCAGGACTGAAACAGGAATCGAATGGCATCAATGCATTATGAAACGCCGATGAAACATGCATTTAACACCTATGAATGATTTCCTTTGAAGGCGAGAGGGTCGCCACCCTCAGCTCGCAAATTTTCTTTAGAATGGAAGAAAACCATTTAAACCCTACAAAAATAAAAACAACTATTACAAAATCCTGCATATATAGGTTGACTGCTGCGGAGGCATGTGGAGGAAGCGTGGTTGTTGGATGGCATCATCCAACGGTCAGGATTGGTCAGAAGAGATCGTAGAATGAGCAGAACAAAGATTAAATCTGAGTCGTCGATCGCGCAGAGATCGATGGTCGGGAGCGGAGGTTGAAAGTCAAACGGAGGGAATAGGGCGGTGGAATATGGACCATCGATCTGCAGATCAGATTGACGACGAAGATGGATTAAATGTCGCGCTGGGACCGAGTTAAGCGGCAGGCATCTTCATCGAGCGATAGCCGTCGGATGGGCGGCCTTGAATCAGACGGTCCACAGTGATATCGCTGGGCATCCTCGTCCAAATGATAACACGCGATGGACGGTGGTTTTCCAAATAGTACAGGGGACGCGTGGTGGAAAGTGTATGGAATCACTGGCGATCGGGGGAAAACAGCTTTTCGCCCAAGGGCAGTGCGATGGATACCACCGGTTTTTAAGAGCGGTGAAAAGCTGGTGGGGACCACCAGAAGACGCAATCTGCACCATCCGATTTGTAGATCAGATCGACGGTGCGGAACGATTCAAAAAAAAATGGTACCAGCGGAAATATAAAATAATTTAAAACCCAAGTTTTAAATTAAAACAAAGGTTTAATGTTTTCGGGGCGAAATATTTGTTTTAAAATGGATAAGCGCCTCACTGACTCAGCGCATGGTTCTGGTGCCAGGGCGCATGGATAAAAAGGGTTAGGGACTTGGCCGAAGGGGGCTTAAGTCCAATACATGGATAATATGTATTTTAACGGTTTTTCAAGGATTTTCCAAGGAATTCGAGGATTCCGATAAGGCTAAGAAGGGGTCTTAGAACCTTATTACAAATTTTCATGAAGTAAAAAGAGGAGAAACGTGAAAATGAGGGATTTTCATGGGAAATGGGGGAACAAAAAATGAGGTTAGTTTTGGAAGAAGAGGCAGGGGAAAATGGGGTTTGTAGCAGCATTTGGGCTTTGGATTTTAGCAAGGATTTCAGAGGTTTTTAGGATGTAAAAAAAAAATATAGGGTCTGGATAGAGGCATGAGGTCTTCAAGGAGTCTTCAAGAGCCAACAATTTTTAGTGATAAAATTTGTTCCTTGGAGGCTCAAAAAGTCTTAGCCACCTATTGGGATAAAAAATATTATAGGTGGCTAACAGTGGCTCCACTTGGGGATGGTGCCTTCTTGAAGGCATCAAGAATTCAGACTTGGATTCTCTAGGAGGCTGATCAGTTGCCTAATCCATTAGGTTGCCTTTCTTTCTATGGATGATCTTCTGAAAACATATTAGCAACCATAAAAGCAATAGATCTTCATCAATACAACTTTCTACCTACCCAATCCTACTGATCTAACATTTTTTCCTTCATTAGAGTGCACTTGGATTGGAAAACTCTTTTACAACATTTTATTCTTTTGAAAGCAGTAAATATAATCTAATTCTACTCCTTAATTCTCCATGAACTCAAATTTAACAGTTGAGTTTAGATGCTTCTCTACCTAATCTACTATCTGTTGGGATTAAACTGTCCAACAAATTTTTATTCTCTAATTTCTAAAACATAAATTTAAAAATAGTCAAGTCAAGATTAAGCTATTTTGACTTGCTATGATCTATGGCATAAAAATAGGCTGCACATAGATATTTATTTTGCAGAAAATTAAATAAAAAATGGAAGGCTTGAGATCTGAAATTTGAAAACATTTCCTTCCTCTTTTCTACAGCTCTGATTTGACTGTTATTGAGTTGTCTTTCCTTTTTCTCTGGTTCATATTTTGAGCTGATTAGGACCAGATTTTTACATCTTCTTGACTCAGAAAATAAAACATATTTGAGTCATCTCTCTTTGAAATTGAGGTTCAGGTTTTGATCATGTTTGAACCTATAATTTCTATCCTAAATTATCTATTGATAAGCCAAGATTAAACAATTTGGCAAATCGAATTCACTATCCTATCAACATAAAATTTAAATCTAATTAGTCAAGGTTAGATAGTTTGAATAACTAGAAGTGTGTTATTTAGGAGTGGCATTTAAGCTTGCACACTTTCAGATTTGTTTCTCTTTTTTGGTATGGGCCTATACCTTTCTTGTTTTGAAAATTTTCCCTCTTTTCCTTCTTTCTTTGTTTTTGTATTTTTTATTTTTCTAACTTTGAATGCAATGGTTAGACTATGACATTTACAATGAAAAAATAAAATTCTTTGAAACTTAATATTCTTGGCAGAAGAACTGATTGAGCATCCTTCCATTGACAGGACCTCCATATAGGTCTTCTCCATTCAATTCTTTCAAGAAAAATGCATTGTGACCCCTCTCAGCTTGAATAATATAGGGCCCTTTCCACAGGTTCTCAAATTTGCCATGTTTTCCCTTCTCTTCTTTTCTTGAATCCCACTTAAGAACAACATTTCCAGCTTGGAAATTGTTTGCCTTAGTCCTCTTATCAAATAGCTTCTTCACATTTTCTTGGACTAACTGTGTTCTTTCATAGACTTCCTCTCTAGTCTGTTGTAAATGGATTGTTTGGTTGATTCTTCTCTGCATATCATTCTCTTCAATATGCACTTCTTGAAGGAGCTTCATGACTGGCACTCCCAACGAGGTGGGAAAGACTGCATCCATGCCATAGTCTAGCTGATAGGGGGACATGTTTATTGATTTCTTTGTAGTTAGCCTATCAGCCCATAAAGCATGAACCAATTTAGTGTGCCATGATTTCTGACTTTGTTCCAACAGCTTTTTAATAATATTGATGAGGCTTTTGTTGGAAGATTCAACTAATCCATTTCCTTGGGGATAGTAAGAAGTGGAATGGCCCAAGGCTATGTGGTATTTGTAGCAGAAATCAACCATATTCTTAGATTTAAAGGAATCAGCATTGTCTGTTATGATTTTTCTAGGACAACCAAATCTAGATAGGATATTTGTTTCAAGGAACTTGATAATGACAGAGTCATTGGCATTTCTGGAAGGTATAGCTTCTATCCATTTGGTAAAGAAGTCAGTGGCTGTGAGGATCCACTTATGTTGAGCTGAAGAGGATGGGTGAATTTCACCAATGAAGTCCAACCCCCATTGTTGAAAAGGTGCCTCAAATTTGATAGGATGTAAAGGTAAGGGAAGGAGTTTCCTTTTGCCATCAAAGATTTGACACTTATGGCAAGACATGAACAACTTTTGAGTGTCAGGGAAGAGGGTAGGCCAATAGTAACCAGATCTAAGAATTTTTTTGGTTGTGGCCTTCCAGTAGAGGTGTCCTCCACATTCTCCGTCATGCAATTCATGCATGTTTTTTCTTGCATCATCTTCAAGTAAACATTTAAGCAAAATTCCAACAGCATTTTTTCAATATAATACTCCATTTAATATGCAAAAACTCAAAGCCTTTTGTTTCAAGAATCTAGCTTTAGTTTTAGACAAAGAAGGAGGGGCATTTAGATATAAAAGCACATAAATAATGTCAGCATACCAAGGAGAATTTAGAAATGTTTCTTCAATGAAAGGAGCATTAGATTCTTATATTTCTTCCAACACATCTACCATATTCATGTCCAGTGCTTGAAAGTTAGACTCAGCCATAAGTTTCACTAATCCCTGCCCCTTGACTAGTTTGGTGGGCCTGATTTCTAAGTCATATTAAAGAATAGTTGCAATCCATTTTCCCCTTTTACCATCGGGGTCTTGACTTAGAATGTCCTTGAAAACAGTATGTGGAACAAAAGAAATTATGTGAGAGTGTAAAATATGGACCCTAAAGTCTTTTAATGCTTTCACTAATGCTAAGGCTTGCTTCTCCATGATGTTATATTTGAGTGGAGCATCTCTTAAGGCCCTACTAAAGAAATATATTGGTTTTTCTTGCCCCAAATCATTCTTTTGAATTAAAACTACAGCTATTGTATGTTCAGATGCAAAGGAAAAGATATAGAAATCTTTGGTAAAATCTGGACTAATTAGGATTGGTGCTTGAGTAAGAGCTTGTTTGACCAGTTCGAATGATTTTTTAGCTGGTAAAGTCCATTTTACACCAACATCTTTCTTTAGCATGTTTGTAATGTTTTTTAATAGCTCAGCAAGATTAGGAATAAACCTTCTTAGAAAATTAATCTTTCCGATGAAATATTGCAATTCTTTGAGGCTCCTCGGATGGCTGATCTGCAATATGCCATCTATCCTTGTAGGGTCTATTTTAATTCCCTCTTCCAAAATTATGTGGCCAATAAGTTTACCTTTTTGGAGACCAAAGAGCGTTTTATTGGGATTCAATGATAAGCCAAATTTCCTACACTTCTCAAAAACTTTTCTTAGGTGAATCAAATGCTCTTCATCAGTTTTTGAGAAAATAGTTATGTCATCAAGGTAAATGATTATGAAATATCCAATGTCTTCATAAAAGGCTATATACATGGCCCTTTGGAAGGTGGCCCCTGCATTCATTAACCCAAAAGTCATTTTGACATACATAAAGGTGCCCCAAGGTGTGGTAAAAGCAGTTTTGATTTGATCACTTGGGAGCACTAACACCTGGTTGTAACCTAAGAACCCATCTAAGAGGGAAATCCTTTTTCACCCAAATACCTTCTGAAGTATATGATCCATTTTGGGAAATGGGTAGTTTTCCTTCAGGGATGCTCTGTTTAAATTTCTGAAGTCAATACAGAGTCTGATTTCCCCTGTCTTTTTCCTAACAGAAACTAAGTTTGATACCCATTGTGAAAATCTAACAGGTACTATAATGCCATCATCATGCATATTTTCAATTTCAGCTCTAACTAAAGGTAATAAAAGTGGGTTTATCCTCCTCAGTTTTTGTTTGAAGGGCTTTTTATTTTCCTTCAAAGGAATCTTGTGCTGAATGATGTTGGCATCGTATGATTTTAGGTTTTTGTATCCCCAAGAAAAAACATCTTTAAACTCTCTGAAGAGCTCTATATACTGCAATTTTATGTGAGCTGGGAAAGTGTTGGACAGTTTAATCATCTTGGGTTCTGCTAGGCTGCCTATGTTATGTTCTTCTACATCTGTTTCCATAGGTTCCATTCTTGGTTCTTTGGCTACATCGTTAAAATCGAAAAGGTGTTCTAAAGGTGTTATACCCCTTGGAATTTTATCATTTTTGCATTGTAATACTTCCAAGTTTTCTTGGTCTATGTTGTCAGTTACCTCTACTTCAAAAGGATTTTCATAATGATTTATATCATCAGTATATGTCATTTCAGCTTCTGGGATTTCTTCAATATATGGGCAGTTCTGATTATGGCTAGATTCTGATGTTAGTATGATGAAATCATTTTCTGACTTTAAAAAATCATCTATGTGTTTGTCAGAATCAGACACTTGCCAATGATCTTCGTTATCAAGCACAACAGGTCTCTGTTTTACTATTACACTGAGTTGTTGATTTATTTCAGGTGTTTGACAATTGCTAGCATTGAAAGCGAGTTCATTTGCTAGATGATTCAATTCTCTTGGAATGAAAATAAGTTCATATTTTTCAAAGGTTTTTAATAGATCAAGGGCAGCATTTTGATATTCCCTAAGTCTTGGATTTTTAGCTGAGCATTCTCCTTTGATTTGTTTTATGATAAGTTCAGAATCTCCTAAGATTGATATCCTCTGGGCTTCTAACTATTTGAGCAGTTGTAAGCCTAGGAGAAGTGCTTCATACTCAGCAATATTGTTAGTGCATGGGAAATCCAATTTGTATGAAAAACTCTGTTTTGTATTTTGAATCCAAACACCTGCTCCTGCACTTGTTTTATTACAAGATCCATCAAAATTTATTTTCCAAAGTATGCCATCCTTATTTTCATTTTCTTGTTGTTGTTGATTGTTAATGTTTTGAATTTGATGGAAGGGAAGATTGGATTGTTGTGGTGAACTGATTGGGTCTATGTTTTCTTTATCTTGTTGGGTAATGTCATCTTCGTTATATAAGATAAAGGAATCTAAACTTGATTGAATAGAATAGATTGGAGAATTGTTTGGTCTTTCCATGTTGCTCACCATGTACTTCATGTGAGATTCCCTGTATAGTCTTCTTTTTTGGTTGAAAACAGGGATGGTGGCATAAGACATGTCCATTTGAAGGCTTCCATGAAGTTTGGCTCCCCACGATCTTGATAAGAGCATGCCATACTTAGGGGGAATGTCAGCTACAACTATATCCATAACCAGACTCTTAGCAGGGATCTAAGCTAGAGTAACACATAAATCCTTGATTAAACCCAAACATTTGACTCGGCTCGAGTCAAAAGAATACAAATCTTTGTATGGTTTAGTAATCTCTAAGCCTAAGCTCTCCATTACCACCTTGGGCATCAGATTATGTGAAGCTCCCGAATCTAACATGGAATTGTGTAAAATTTTCTCATGTATGTTCAAGCTAACATAGAAGGGAGGGACAACCCCTTCTTGATATTTTCCTTCAACTTTTGGACCAAACAATAGCTCAGGTTTGTCATCTGTCAAGTTTAAAGTGTATGTATCACTTCCTAAGTTCAAAGATTTCAAAACTTGGTTTTTGTACACCTATTGGGTTACTAGTTCAACTAGGGGGATGGTGACTTTTATTTTGGAAATATCTCCCTCAAGGCTGAAAGGAATAATTGACTTGTTTGTATTCATATCTGTTTTTTCAATTGAATTCCTTTCATCAGCTTTGATTTGCTAAACCTTGTTTGGAATGGTAATTGGGATAATTTTATTAGGACCCCTAGCTAAAGTGCTAGGGGTACTCTGTTCAACATTTGGCTGGACACTTTTATCTTTGTTTGAATTTGGTTTTTTAGTCGAAATGTTGGTTTTCTCTGCTGTCTTTTTGGGATGATTTTCTTTGTTTTTCTTGAAAGCAGTGCTAGTGTTCTTATCTTTTGATTTATCTATGTTTCCCTTGCTCCTAAGATCATACTATTTGTGTATCTCCATGATTTCATTTTCAAAACCTAATCTATAGTCATCAGAATCTTCATAGGTATTTTTGTTTTGATCAGAAGAGAAAAAATATTGTTCTTCCTTAGTGAGGAAAACATCATCCCCACTATCTGATCCAATCAAGTTTACATGGGATTCTTCCAACCTTCCCAACTCCCTATCTTCCTCATATTGATCTACATAGTTTTGTTGGAAGGGAGGTCTAATATGTTGGTCATTTTCGTTCTATTTTTCTTGATTTTTTTCTCTTCTATAATTCTGATTTCTATTTCAAGAGGCAGCTTGGTTTTGATTTTCTTGTGCTTTCTTAATTATACTCATCTCTTTCATCATTTCTTCCAACATCCTCTCCATTTTTTAGCTTGAAGTAGAAGGAGTGGACTCTTCTCTAAAAGACACTCTCTTCTCAGTTTTCATTCTTGCTCTCTTCTCCATCAAGTTGACTTCCACAGAAAGAGGACCCTGTTGCATATCTTCCAGAGTTGCAAAATTTCTTTCTCTCAGCTGATAGGTCATGTCAGAGTCAAACCCTTCTGGAAATTTATTTAAAGTTGAGCCCTGTGGAGGTTTTAGTTCTAGGGAAAGTGCATTATACACACTATTAAATCTAGTGCAATAGGCTTGCACACTTTCCCCAGGGTTTCTATGGATATTTTTGTAATCAGAAAGGACTTGGAGAGGATTCTTCTTCACTTCCCATTTGTTTAAGAATGTTTGATGGAAGCCTTGGAGATCATTAATACTATGGGGGGCTAGACCTTTGAACCATTTTATTACTTACCCCCCCTAAACTATGAGCAAATAACCTAAGCTTGACAGAATCATCATCAGTTTCATTTCTGTCAAAGTAGTCATTCATTTTATCTACATGTTGTGATGCGGTTGTAGCATTGTTGGCATCATACAATGGAATTTTGGACTGATAGTCCTGTGGAAGGTTAACTAATGGTATAGGAAGGACTAGGGGAGCATACCATGCTGCCATGATAGGTGTTGGGGGCGGATTTATAACAGGAACAATGGGCTGAGGTGTAGTGGTTTGAACAGTGGATGATGGGTGGGCAGAAGTGGATGGACCAGGAATAGATTGCTGAGCTGATATTGGATGAGAGACACCTAAGTTGTGAAGGAGATGTAAGTCAGGAGGTGTGGTTTCTCTATTACTAGGATGCTCACTTGTTTCAGGGGATGAAAGTAAAAATTCAGAATCTAACTGAGTTATATCATCAAATGACCTAGTTCTAAATGGATTCGCTAAGTCAGATTGTGATTGTTGTAGAGCTGCAAGATTTTTGGGAACTGACTTAGCTCTCAAGGGCGATCTAGAAACAGTTGATAATTTAATCCTAGGAGACTTCCAAAGGATTTTTTCTGGTTTATCAACTATCTTAGGTGGGTTTGGGTCAGGGTAGGCTCTAGTGTGAATCTTTTTAGGAGCCACTATGCTATATTTTTCAGACCTGGTTAGAAAGAGAATTTAACCAAATATGACAATTTTTAAGAGGCTAATTGATCTTTTCAGAAGAAGGAAGATTTCAATCTTAAAACCTTCTAGCTGATTTTATATGATGTTTATCAAGACTTGGGGTCTTCCCAATGGAGTCTTAAGGTCTGTCTTTTAGGATTTTGGAGTCGCCAAGTGGGAATTTTTAGCTCTTTTGGAGGTAAAAGGTTTTATGGTCCACCACCAAGTTTATTATGAAGCCAAACTGAAATGTTTTGGGTTTTTCTGAGTTATTTTGGTTTTTATAGGTTATTAGAGTGTTCTAAGTCTGATTTAACACTTAGCTAGGGTGTCAAAACGTACATAGTTTACTCTTATGGCTTGGTAGTTGAAATCTTCAAGGTTTGACAATGCTTTACAAGAATCCTAAGAGTTACTTAGTTTGCCACTGATTCAAAAGGTCCTATCATAATTACCATTGCTTGGTATTTCTTGAAGAAGGTTACTTATGTTATGCTAGACAGTGAGTGTTTTACTTTGCAGATTTTACTCAGTGTCCCACCGTGATCGCCATTATGTTGGTGTCCCGTGTTTTGATAGTTTGGAAAATCAAAAGACAAGGCAACATCAGAACCAATCTTTAGAGTTATAGGATCTAGTCCTCCTGCTCTAAGAGAGGTATGTCTCAAAGTTTGTTTGCAAAGGTTTATCTTGTGTGCTTAGAGTATTGGTTTTAGACTAGTTACTAAGTGCAGGTATTTGTTTGTTTGGTTGGATTGAATTGATACAGCAGAACATAAAAGGTCTAGGAAAGATATATAGAACAGTAAAATATCTGTTTCATTGGGCAATGGAGTCAAAAAGAGGTCATAACACACTTATCAAAGGATATGGGATATCAAAGGGAAAATCTAACTTGGCCACGGGATCCTTTTGTTTTTGGAATGGAATGAACATTAATGATTTGGAAAGAAAGTTTTGATTCTCAACCAAGGGAATTTGAAAACATAATTTGAAACAATAAAGAGTTCTTTGATAGACAGGGCTAACCATAAATTCTAAAAATCACACCTTTAAGCAAATAATGATTTCAAAGCAACTTTCAAAGTAAAATCTAAGATTCGGGGAACACCCTATTTCCTCAAAGATTTTATTTCAAATGATTTAGAAAACATGAAAGATTCACTGATAATTGCATTCATAGAAGAGGGAACACCTAATACATCTATGATCACAACTATAAATACCTTTAAGCCAACTGTTTAAGTGAGGACAAAGGGCAAGATAAAAAAAGACCTCTCTAATTCACTATAAGCAAAGAACTTCAAAGGGAGACTTCAATAACAGTTTTTAAATGGTAGCAGACAAGCAGGGAGAACCATAAATCATGCTGAAACCAACTGTTCAAAATATTAAGGAAATAAACAAGCATGAACACTAAAGAGAAAGTTTAAAGCCTCTAAAATACTTCAGCAGAAGAAAACATAAAACAGTGAAGGATGAACAGGTCTAAGGTGCTTCCAGGAGTCATTTCTTAGCCTAATACTTTCTATCCTACTGTATTAAGAAATTTTGGAACATAATGAAAACAGGGGGAAAACATAAGACAGTTCAGAATACTTCACCAACAGCCAAGTTCATGGTTCCAATGATAGAGCCTTCTCAGGAAAAAACATGCAACAACATCATCAAGATCTCCAAGACTTCAATTTGTTCTTCAACTTCAAAGGACTATGTATTGATTTCAGAGAGTTTCAATATTACAGATTTTGATCAACAACAACCAACCCCTCACTCATCTTCTGAAGAAGTATATATAGAAGAATGAGGAGGTGAGATCTAATAAAAGATCTCAATTGCAATTAATACAGACTTAAAATGGTTTCTGGGCCTTTGAATGGCTCAATGAAGAAAATTACATACATATCCTCTGTATTAAATGTTTTACATAAAGATTTAAGCTGTGTGGGAGCTTTTGTTGACCTTTGAGGCTCTGTGCGATGTCGGGGTTACTTTGCAGATATTTCTGCATTTATTTCCTTGCAGAAGTGACTCCCTGGTTGTGCTGAAGGAAAATATCTGATTTCATGCAATAACTTCGGCCTGTATTTGATTTCTTTGAGGCACAGGTGTCTTTGTGGTAGCTGAGAAGAATTGATTCGCTTTAACTAAGGCAGTGGAGCTTCCTGTCAGATAAAACACTTTGATATTTCCTTAAAACTGTGTTTAAATCCAGGGATTAGGCTTTTGATAGACATCTTAGATATAATCCCCACAAATCTATCTCTTAATCCTCTGTTCTGGAGTATTCTGGTCTTCTATACTGATACTCTTGATTTTTGATTGACTTTCTGTGTCTTTCAAATGCGCAGGACTGAAACAGGAATCGAATGGCATCAATGCGTTATGAAACACCGATGAAATGTGCATTTAACACCTGTGAATGATTTCCTTTGAAGGCGAGAGGGTCGCCACCTTCAGCCCGCGAATTTTCTTTAGAATGGTGGAAAACCATTTAAACCCTACAAAAATACAAACAACTATTACAAAATCCTGCATATATAGGTTGACTGTTGTAGAGGCATGTGGAGGAAGCGTGGTCGTTGGATGGCATCATCCAACGGTCAGGATTGGTCGGAAGAGATCGTAGAATGAGCAGAGCAAAGAATAAATCTGATCCATTGATCGCGCAGAGATCGATGGTCGGGAGCGGAGGTTGAAATTCAAAGGGTGGGAATAGGGCGATGGAATATGGACCGTCGATCTGCAGATCAAATCGACAACGGAGATGGATTAAATGCCGCGCTGGGACCGAGTTAAGCGTCGGGCATATTCATCGAGTGATAGCCGTCGGATGGACAACCTCGAATCAGACAATCCACAGCGATATCGCTGGGCATCCTCGTCCGAACGATAACGCGCAATGGACGGCGGTTTTCCAAACAATACAGGGGACGCATGGTGGCAAGTGTATGGAATCGCTGGCAATCGAGGGAAAACATCTTTTCGCCCAAGGGCGGTGTGATGGATACCGCTGGTTTTTAAGAGCGGTGAACAGCTGGTGGGGACCACCGAAAGACGCAATCCGCACCGTCCGATCTGCAGATCAGATCGACGGTGCGGAACGGTTCAAAAAAAATGGTACCGGCGGAAATATAAAATAATTTAAAACCCAAATTTTAAATTAAAAAAAGGTTTAATGTTTTCGGGGCGAAATATTTGTTTTAAAATGGATAAGCGCCTGACTGACTCAGCGCCTGGTTCTAGCACCAGGGCGCATGGAAAAAAAGGGTTAGGGACTTGGCCGAAGGGGGCTTAAGTCCAATACATGGAGAATATGCATTTTAACGGCTTTTCAAGGATTTTCTAAGGAATTCGAGGATTCTGATAAGGCTAAGAAGGGGTCTTAGAACCTTATTACAGATTTTCATGAAGTAAAAAGAGGAGAAACGTGAAAATGAGGGATTTTCATGGGAAATGGGGGAACATAAAATGAGGTTAGTTTTGGAAGAAGAGGCAGGGGAAAATGGGGTTTGCAGCAGCATTTGGGCTTTGGATTTTAGCAAGGATTTCAGAGGTTTTTAGGATGTAAAATATATATATATATATATATATATATATATATATATAGGGTCTGGACAGAGGCATGAGGTCTTTAAGGAGTCTTCAAGAGCCAACAATTTTTAGTGATAAAATTTGTTCCTTGGAGGCTCAAAAAGTCTTAGCCACCTATTGGGATAAAAAATATTATAGGTGGCTAACAGACTCGACAATGGGTTCTTGTAAGTCCTCAACACTTCAGATCTATAATTCCTCTCTCTTGATGGTGTAGAAAACCCAAACAAAAATAGTAGCAAAATATGACTATGATGGTGGATCAATAGCCAGACCAAAATTTTAGATCCAGAGTGATCTTTAGGCAACAAAAGGTAAAAAATGAATCAGAAAACCCTTCTATTTATAACAAAATATTGAGTTAGTCTAGATATTGGCGCATACTTAAAATATTATTCACCAAATCAAGATCCAAATTTTATGGAATATTTTATTATATTTGTTGGAGGGAAAATGAATTTGACTTGGGTAAAATCACCTTATTTGTAAATAATAAATAAAGAAATGATTTATTTATCATTTTAAGGATGTGGTTGAGTAATAATCAAATAAATAATGATTTATTTAATTATTTATGGGTGATTTAGTCATATTTAACAAAGAATATTCTTTAAATAAGGTTTAAATAACTAATCTTTAGGAAATAATAAAATAAATAATGATTTATCCAATTAATTTCCTTATTTTGGGTTAAATATAACCAGGAATATTAATCAAATTGATGTTTAATTAATTATTCTTTGAGGAAAATCAAACAAATATAGATTTATTTAATATTTCCTCATGGGGTTTCCTGTTTAGACCATAAAAAACTTAATAAAGGTGGTTTACTAAGTTATTTTTCATAGTGAATGCGATTTTACTTGGGGTAAAATTTGTCTTACTTGGTGTCCTTGGGTCCATCTAATAACAATTGATTAGATGACCAAAAAATGGTGTAATATCATCTTCAGAAACTTGGTGCTACTGCAAATAGGTGTCTAGCTCCTCCACCCAAGCTCCAGCTGAACATGTAGGTGAACCATCAAAAGTAGATAGAACAAATCTACCCATATCATGTTGCTTGCTCCTCTCCACCTTGATCTTGCAAAAATCTTGGAAAGTGATATGATCTCTAAAATTCTTAGTTTGAGATTCATATTCTTGCAGATAATCACTAAGAGTTTCTCTCCTAGGCATTTCTTCTTCTTCCATCACCCTCATAGTAGATCTGGGCATATGACTGCGTTGTGAATCATAATGCGTGGCTGAATGCTCACTCTCATTATGTGAAAATATAGAGTTTGCTTCAGATTCAAACTCTCTTGGAGGTTCTTTAAACATCTCCCTGCTCATATTCTTGAGATCTCCTTTAATGCTCTACATAGTTTGAGAAAGAAGCTTCGAGAGCCTCTCTTCCTTCCTTCCTCCAAATAATGGAGTCTTATTTTTGTATTTTTTGTACATATTTTCTTGTCCTCTTGATAGCATAATGGCCGAGATCAACAGGCTGAGCCAAGATTATGCTCTGATACCACTATAATATCCAAAAATGGGGATGCAACAATACATGAACACAAAACTAGAAATAGCAGTGAACAACATCACACCAAAATGCATGGAAGCCATGGAGCCATTTTATTACATAAATCAGTAGCAAATGAGTACAATAGAAGTGAACACAACTCAAATAATCAAGGCAAACAAGCCTCCCATGAATACATATGCCAAAAGTGAAATGTTGTTACATTGCAGAATGCTCATGAATAAGTACAGCATAGTAATAGATGGTACATTGCTACTGGAAATGTGAAATAACATAAGCCTGCAAATATATGGCTCATACAATGATGAGAGTGAAGATATAGACTCCCAAACACAATTTCAAGACAATCCGGAAAGGATTTCCTGAAATATGCAAAAAGTGAAAAATGCTGGAATGCAGTCCTAGGAATAAATAGTAGATGCAACCCAATAACTCAATGGAGATGTCTGATGATGCTGCAAAAGATGAATAAACCTCCTCCAATGGACATTCCAAGTGAAAGTTTGATCTTAACTACCCTCCAAAACAAACATTGCAACCCCTCACTGCAAATGGCCACAAAAATAACGTAGTCACTAAGGGATACTGCTCTGTAGGTGAAAGAAAATATGTTGGCCAAGTGCCAAGATATGAAATCAGCTCCAGAATCTTCCTCGCTGATCTCCCAAAGGAAAGAATGCTTCCACCTTGTTAGCACTCAAATCTACCTCAGGCTGAAATGAAGTAAAACTCAAGGCTACATCAAACCACGCTCAGCCTCGTAGCTAGCCCTACGAGGACAGGAGAGGGCTCTCTCCGTCAATCTATGCGAGATGAATTATAATAAGAACTGATTTTAGGCTAGTAAAGAGATAGGTTTGTTTGATTTTTTGGTTTTTTGGGTTTTCGCTGGAGAAATGGGAAAACAAATTTTGGGTCCGGGGATAAGGTCAGACCTTTGCAGAGTTCAAGCTGGGGCGAGGTAGGTGATGATCTCGATGCTTTAAATTGGATATATGGATAGATTAGACCGACGAGGAGCTGAAGAGGGCAAAGAAGAACTTGGATCCTCTCCAAACAGCTGAAAACATATAGAACTAACTGAATTCAAAGGCCAAGCACTGTAAACAATGGATTCAACCTTATTCACTCATTCAATTTAGTTCATAAGCATATGAAAGGATGGCATACATTAAACATGAAGAAACTTACAGTAAACAAAGAGGAAACACCATCAAGAACAGAACACCACAAGGATCCCAACAAGTGCCGCAAAACCCCTGATCTTTCCTTAGCCAAAATATGAAAAGTATGTACAATGGTATCAAAAGTATCCCAAGAGTCCAACCTCTCCAACCTCTGAAAATGATTGAGAAATTACAATATATAGATCACTCTAACACCTTTCCCCACCCCTAGGGGTCGAATTCCCTCTTCAGGGATCAGTTTCAACCAATTCTAATCATGGAACTACAATCTAGGCAGCTAACAACTTGCCTCTAAAAGAGTGGAAACTGATCCATTACATGATTTTTTACTCATTTGAGAGTGAATCTTCTAGAAGAGATAAAAATAAGCCAAAGTTACATGCTAAACATGAATTTACATCATAAAAACCCAAAAATTCTATCCACAAACAAAACTGGTCCATAATAGGCGAAATATTGAGCTGGCAGCTGAAAATTCAGGAAAAATTCCAGGTGGGTCACTCCTGAACTGTGTGGGTCGCTCATGTTCCAGGCTGAATTTGAGGTACTTCCCGGCATCAAAATTGAGCTCATGATAGCTCGTTGGAAATCCCTGGATGTATACTTTCCAACCCAAG